>JAJHUR010133569.1:0-12465 GCA_027495735.1 Lutjanus campechanus | reverse complement strand
CCCCCCCCCCCCCAAAAAAAAAAACATAGAAACAGTCCGTGTTCACAGTACCAGAGAGTGAGGTGGAGCCCCCTTAGGGAGGTCAGGTCTCGTACTGTCATTGCAAACTTTGCACATTGTCACTGCTGCAGTTTGAAGTTTGTCAGCCCTCGGCGGCCCCCTACCAGCCTGGGGCCCCAAGCAGTTGCCTGCCTTGCCTGCTGGCAAGCAGGCTTGATATGAGCAAGGTCTCACTCTTCTCCCCCTCTTCACCTTTACATGTTCCCAGTCCTTTCATGGAAATACTTATCAGGCAGTTTTTATACAGGAAAAGCACAGGATTTTATCCTTCCATAATATCATTCATCAGTTTCACAAAAGTCATTTGCCTGACATTAAGATGCGCCAAATGCGGGTGAATTTCAGCAGAGGCGGGTAACAGCCACTCCAGCTAGCCACTTTGGCGGGTTGAATTCTATATACATTTTTAATTGGAGTTTTCTCAAATGGCATCTGAAATAGTAAACGAATTGCAATATGAGACTACGACACTACAACTCCCATGAGCACTGCATGCGCACAGTGTTTGCTCATTGGTCCATTTGTGACCGATGTCACTTTAGACAGGTGGTCCCTGTGGAGAACACAGTTGTGTAGCGGTGGGGCGGTAATGTGGTGGCACACTCAATGTGTTAGAAAACCCGATGATGAAACGAAGGAAGGGGAGACAAAGAAAAAGAAAAGCCCGTTTAACGAAAAGTGTCAGACAGCAGGTCGAGAATGGTTGGGATATGACCCAGGGGAGAATGTCATGCACTGCACCGACTGTGGGATATATGGCGGTGAAAAGAGGAAGGGGGTCTCTTTTGTGGTCGGAACAAACAATTTCAAAGTCAAAACGATCAAGGACCATGAAATGTCCGTTGGTCACGAAGGATGTATGGCGACAAAATGGGCGAATACGGCTGCTTCATCGTCATCAGTGATGATGAAAGCTGTGATAACATTTAATGTATCTCGTTCACTTTCACATTCACATTTCACACAAACACATAAAATGTAAAATGAAGTTGTTTTTCTGAGTTTTCTGAATTCTCATTATTTTTTCTGCTCTGTGTTAGTATTTACTGCTGTAAATAAATATTGAAACAGACAGTGTTTCTTGTTAGTTTTTTTCCAGTTTAGTTTTTATCTTTTAAATTAATCTTTTACTCACCTGCACCACTTTTAATCTGCAAGCTTGTAAATCTAGTTCAAGTAAACTTTAGCACACCATAGTCAGCTTTAATCATAATCAAATTTCCCAACAACAAAATTGTGGCTAGTGAAAATGCTGAGGGGCTAGTAACTTTGGAGAACCAATAGCCACAGTGGCTGGTGAGCAAAAAAATGAATGTCAAGCCCTGTTTGTAGGTCATATTTCAGGCAGCTCCGGTGCGAGGACCCTATTGTCTTTGCTCAGATTACCCCAAAAATGATTTGCATTTTTGGGGGCTTAAACATGTTCAAAAACTCACCAAATTTCTGTACACGTCAGTCTTGGTGAAAATTTACTTGTCACATGGTTTTTGTTGATGGACGTGGCCAAGTCATTTGGCTATGCCCTCTAAACACCACCATTACCGGCACGTTTCACCAAAATGCCCGAAAATCGGTACACACATAAACCCAACAGGAAGTCAGCCATTTTGAATTTCGTGGTCATTTGAATTTAGTGTACTTGGTTGAATCTGCCTGAAACTTCACATGTCTGTTAAAAGTCCAGGCCTGAACATGTGATATGAGTTTCGTTGCTGGGCGTGACCAAATGGCCCCTTAAAGGATAACTTTGGTATTTTTCAACCTGGGCCCTCTTTCCCCATGTGTATGTGTGTGTATGATTGATAGCTACAACTCGTTTTAAAATTGGTGTGGTTGAGGGACGCGGATACAACCAGCAGCCGCGAAACGAGTTATAACGGTAGATATCGGGGCAAATTCGTCCGTAAAAGTTTGTACATTAAACATGCTTTTTTTTCGCCACAGTCCAACTCACATCACCAGTGTAATCTCTGTCAGCAACATGCAAAGCGTCTCTCTTACCCTTCACTCTGTGACGACATCTCACAGGATCTTTGCTTGTTGAAGAATGTCTTTGTTGCAGCGAGTGGGACAGCTGTTTTCTTGAGGTGTGTTTGGTGAAGTGTTTCAGGATTGGATGTCTTCTCTTCTTGGGCTGGCAGTAGTCATCTTGGGAAAAGTGTGCACTGTAGACCCGATGCCAGGCATAGTGTCTGGACAGGAGCATTAGCATCCAGTTGTAGCACAATTAGCCACGACTTCAGCATGTTGCTGTGTGACAAAGTCAGCCTGTAAAAGCTGTACGGGGTGTTGCACGACATCCTGTTCTTGCACTTCGATGACGCAAAAACACGAACCATTGTTTTCAATAGTTGCAGTAAAACTTTCAACTGAACTCCGGGACAGCTAACTCCGCTCTGACCGGTTCTCAGCATGACTCCTGTTTTCTTCTGGCAACAAACAAAGATCCCGTGAGATGTCGTGACACACAACAAGCAGTAAGTGAAGCTGTTGACAGAGATTACACTGGTGATGTGATCCGGTCTGTGGTGAAAAAAGCACGTTTAATGCACAAACTTTGACGGACGAATTTGCCCCGATATCTACCGTTATAACAAGTTTCGTGGCTGCCGGCTGCATCCACCTCCCTCAATACCGCACCAATTTTAAAATGAGTTGCAGCTATCAATCATACACACACATACACATGGGGAAATAGGGCCCAGGTTGAAAAATACCGAAGTTATCCTTTAAACATCCCTGCGGCAAATTTCACCGACATGCACGAAAATTGGTACACATATGTATCACACCCAGACGCACAAAAAAGCCTCTTGGACCCTTGGTCAGACCCAACAGGAAGTCGGCCATTTTGAATTTTGCAGCCATTTTTGGCGTTTTGCACGTGTTGTATTTTAACAAACTCCCCCTCCAGGATTAATCAAAACAGCTTCAAAATGTCTGTGTGCCATCTAGACAACATTGTAATCAAAAAGTTATTAAAAGATTACGCTCTTGTTGAAGGGTGTGGCTATGGGGTGGTGGTGAAGTTTGATGTCTCGCCATGAAACCTGAAAATGCTATAACTTTAGCATAAACGCTCCGATCTTCACCGAACTTCACATGCTTGATAATAGTCCCGCCCTGAACACATCAGGCCCCCACACACACGCCCCCTGCTGGCGACAAGAAATACCATGTTTTAGACTTTGATATGCTGCTCTGACCACACTGACCATATTCATCTCAAATTTGATGTTGGTCATGCTATATTGTGAAGACCATGATGTCTCATCAAACGCTGCTGCCCTGATGGCGCGGCGGAGGTTGATGTTTCGCCAAAACACAGGAAGTGGTCATAACTTCAGTTTACTTGGTTGAATCTTCCTGAATCTTAATATGTTTGTCACTGGTCCTGTCCAGAGCATATGATATTAATTTCATAAGTGGGCGTGGCTAAACAAACTTCTCCACAACTGATCCGATTGACTTCAAAACTGGTGTGCACCATATGGACAAGTGTGTGATCAAATCTGATTCACAGAATTGGTCAGTGTTGAGCAGTGTGGCCGTGGTGTGGCCTTAACTTTTGATGTCTCGCCATGACACACGAAATTGTTATAACACGGGACTGAATGGTCAAATCTGCTCCAAACTTCACATGTATGTCCCGACCTGAACACATCTACATGACACTCAGGAGTCAGACTCATTGTGCCACCTACTGGAGACAGGAAGTGACATCACATTTCTCCTATGATGTCTGAAGGCCGAAAAATTCAGAGCTTCTTTGACTGGTACGAATCAGGCCACAAGCAGCCCAAACTGCGCAGGGGTGCGAGGGCCCATTCAATGCTGCTTGCAGCTTTAATGTCTCATTATGTTGCTTATGTGCCGAGGTGTTTTTTCCTAATCCCACACTGTGCCCCCCTGACAGGAGCCTAGTTTGGGGTTGCTTTTTTTCCCCCTCTTCCTCCCTCTTGTTCTCCTTTTTCTCTAAGTAAACGGGGCGCTGCTCGGTGGCTGACCTACAGTTTCTCCCGCTCCTGTCCTCCCCGTTATGTATCGTTGTCTGTTTTATGTTTCTTGGACGGGATGTAACTGAAAGGCAATTTCCCCTTGGGGATCAATAAAGTATTCTGATTCTGATTCTGATTCTGATTCTAAAGAGTCCATGCAGAGATCAGAATTAGGATTGTTTGTGGAATCGATATCAGGCTGCAAGTCTTTCTTTAAGTGCGCAATCACTGCCAAGTTCCTGGTTATCACAGGAAAGACCAAAATTTTGGGCCTTGACAAAAAATTATTTTCCATTAATGTATAAACAAATAGTCTCCTCTTAAAACCTGTGCACCCCTTAATGGCTGAGTTCAGTTGTTCAAGTTCAGAGCAGGCCTTCTTTAGCTCCTCAAAAAGCAACAAGTCTGCTGGGTCCATAGTGGTCAGTTCGTACTGTTACAATGTCTGTCAAAATAAAACTAGGGAGGTGGACCCAAAAGCAGACTTGAAATGCAGGAAGCAGAGTTCAAAATTATTTAATAACAGAAGAAAATTAACAAAAGGTGCAGGCTTACGTGAATTTCAAGTCCAGAACACAAAACTAAAACAGGGAAAATCTAAAACCACAGAAGTCCAAAAAACACAAGGGGGAACACAGAAAAGACTCCAAAGACACAAAGAAAATACTGACAAGCATCGGGAACTTAACACCAAGAAACAAAATAATCCATATAAGGGCAAAAAGCAAAAGGTCCAAGAAAACAAGAGCAGGTCCAACAAAAGAAACCACAAAAGCAAAATGCAAAAACAGGTCCAACAAAGACGGATGACACATAGGGCAACAACAACAAACTGACAAAGAAACAGAGAAACAGAGGGACTAAATGCACAGAGAACTAATCAAACACAGGTGGACAAACAGGTGAAACAAATGACAATCAAAAGGGCGGGAAAAGGACAAAGACGGGAAGTAAAGACAAGACACATGAGGGAGGACCAAGACAACCAAATAAAACAGGAAATGACCAACAAAACCCAAAACCATGACAGAAGGTCCTCTTTGTGCATTTTGAACACTGATGCAGTCCTGGTATGTTCAGTAAAGACATTTAACCACTCGAGTTGCACCTACCGGCAGGGGTTTGTATCCATCCACAATTATGTTTTCAGTGCACCTCTAATGAGAAGTCAGTGTTGTTTTGAAGTACACAAGATATGTGATGTTGAAAACAAAGTACATGCAGAAAGCTGTGATGAAGGCCTCATCCACTGAAGTGCAGTAACAAACCTCAATGCCTTCAACTTTGATGACACTCTGACACTGTTTGGTGAGGAGTAGTTGTCCAGTCTGTTCCCAGTCTCTTTAGAAGGGACTGCACACAAATGACATGATGATGTAGCAAAATTGTTTGTCTGCATGTGCTCAAATCAGTACCTGTAATATCCTCAGTAAAGGTGTCCTCTCTGCCTCCATGTATAGTTTTTTCGGTGGCAAATCCACTTTAAATCCAAGGCAAATCCAAGTTTAGGCATATTTGGAAGAAGAGATGAGAAGCTCGCACTGAAGCAGCATATGTGGGTGACCTTTTCACACAACTTAAATATAAAAAAGAAAAGAAGAAAAAAGAAAAATAAGGGAAAGAAAGACAATTTACTTGAAGCATTTAAACAACCTTTTACAACATGTTAAAGATCCCCTCCAGACATGTTTTAAGATGTGTATTCAACACTATGTGGAATAATACTTTTGCCAACTATCCATCTATTGTCCGTAACCGCTTATCCTTGTCGGGTCGCAGGGCACTGCAGCCTATCCTGGCTGACATTGGGCAAGAGGCGGGGTACAACCCAAACAAGTTGCCAGTTGATCAATGGGCTGTCACATGCAGACAGACAACCATTCACACTTACATCCACACTTATGGACAATTAACCTATTATGCTATGTGTCTTTGGCCCATGGGATGAAGTTGGAGTATCTGGAGAGGACGTGCATGGACATGAAGAGAACTCAGCATCCACAAACTGCCCAACCCCCCATCCGGCTGGAGAATTTGAACTCAGAACCTTCTTGCTGTGAGGTGACAGTGCTAACCACTGCACCATCATGCTCCCCAAGGCGGCTAGCCACCGGCCTCCTGGCCTTCAGGTCCATGTACCTGAGTTGGCTAGCTTTCTTCCTGGTTTTTCCAGTCTGTCCATTGTTTTCCTATGGAGAGCGTGTTGCCTCCCGACCAAGCATCCTACTTGTGGTGAGCCCGGAACAAATTTCTTGTTATGCGAAGGCCCCTTCAGTGACCCAAGAGTCTCCTTTCTGGGGAACTTGACTAGCCTGCAAGACATGTCC
Source organism: Lutjanus campechanus (assembly GCA_027495735.1). Taxonomy (NCBI): domain Eukaryota; kingdom Metazoa; phylum Chordata; class Actinopteri; order Lutjaniformes; family Lutjanidae; genus Lutjanus; species Lutjanus campechanus. The sequence goes on along the minus strand of JAJHUR010133569.1, from coordinate 6,080 downwards.
CCACAAAAAAGCAAGACTCCAGATGACTTCAAAGCTCCATGTTGTACTGCTCTATTTCCTCCAGCTCCCCGATCTCCTTCGCTTTGACGAGCACGGAATCATCCAGTTCGTTGTGCAATGTAGATCTGCAACTGATACCTTAGAAGTCTCAACCAGAGTTAAATATTTTCAAGAATAGAGTTTTTGAGAAATGGAAATAGATCTATAAAGAATATGATCTCATACAGAATTCATGGTGCATATCCACCAGTCTTTTGAAAAATACATATCTATAGTAAATAGACTAAAAAGCTCAGTACATAAAAAACAACAATATACTACAATATACACAGTATGTGTACCCCTAATGGATTAGTACTCCATTCTGGGAATCAGGCTAGATAGCTGTCATTATGTACTAACTATTAGAGATGCCTCTGACTATTATGTACCATTGAAAAGGTGTAACACCAGATATACAAGATAGAATATTCCATAGCAATCAAGTATACCAAGGAGTAATACTTAATATCATGGTTTTAGGGGGGAAATATGGCAATATGTATTCCAAATGTATGCACAGAAATGATTGGATGTCAAAGTCCTCATTGAGGCCTTTTGGGGCCAATACCCAGTGTACGTATCCCAAACAGTTCTTGTTTCAATAACTTTGAGTTGTTGCCACCCCTTCAGTGATTCAATACCAATATATCTGAGCACAGTGAGTAAGGACACACCACACTGTCCTTGCATGGACTGGCTAGAGGTCTTACTAGGTAAGGAAAAACGCTTCATGAAAAGACTTTTATTTCTTTAGCAGGCTGCTGTTGTTGTAGTTGTATATGGTGAACTATATGTGTTAAATTCTCTTAATATCTACAATAGTATTGAGACTCATGGAACCCAAACTGACAGTCAGTGTGACTGACACTATCAATGACATACATCCCTGCTATGAATTAGATAATACAACTTATATATTTACAAGTAAACCTTCCATAATATGTGAATTTGCAAATATTTTCCTTGGCTTATTATCTGTTGCCATAATATGTGGAAACCTTCTTGTAATAATCTCCATCATTTACTTCAAACAGCTGCACATCCCCACTAACTACCTCATCCTCTCTCTGGCTGTGGCTGACCTGCTTGTAGGAGTTGTAGTCTTTTCCTCCAGCATGGCATTCCCTATAACACTGTGTCTGTTTCTTGAGGATTTACCTTGTAAAATACGAAATGGTTTTGATGTAGTTCTGTCTACGTCTTCTATTCTGAACTTATGTTGTATTTCCATAGACAGATATTATGCAGTGTGTCAGCCTCTGACATACAGAACTAAAGTCAATGTTCGTGTTACTGTGATCATGATCCTGGTTAGCTGGAGTACTTCTGTTCTAATTGGAATTGGCATCATAATTGTAGGAATGAGCTTAGGATGTGAAGAAATGTGCTCAGTTGATGTTGTAATAGCAAACACTTTGGGTTCTGCTTTCTCTTTTTACCTCCCAGCGATCATAATGCTCTGTATCTACCTGAAGATTTTCCTTGTTGCTCAGAAACAGGCGAAGAGCATCCAGAGCACAAAGTCTGGAGTAACAGTCAGTAAGATGGAAAAAAAGGCCACTAAAACTCTGGCTATAGTTATGGGAGTTTTTCTCTTGTGTATGTTTCCTACCTTTCTTCATCTTGTCTCTCAGCCTTTTGTTCATGAAATCCCACCACTTCCTGTGATTGAAACACTTCACTGTCTTTCATTGTCAAACTCAGTGCTGAATCCCTTCATATATGGTTTCTTTTACAGCTGGTTCCGATCAGCTTTCAGAATGATCATTTCTGGAAAAATATTCCAAGGTGATTTTACTAACTCAAGATTATCTTAATTGTTTTATGTTGTGCTGAAATGCAGATAAAGTTTGAGAGATAAACACGTCCATTCTGAAATATACTGTCTACTACCATATTAAACACTGTCTATGCATTGTGTATTTATATTCAGACAACAACACTTTTTAAATGCAGTGTTGCAGTATTTTACAACACACCCTCGAACAACAGTGACTTAAAGTAAAAAAGGTACTCCTGTGTGGAAAACTCACAATGCTGTGTGTAGATAAAGTGAATACAATACCATAACTTTTTTTGTGAAGTTTGTTTTATATACTACTGATGTATTATTAGAGTTCAAATGCCACTTGTGTGGCTGTCTCTTTTAACAGCTCGTATTACTTTAAATTTTTACGCCATTTTGTTAACTTTATCACTGAAGATGGATATTGTGCTTTTTACATGTTTTCTAATCCTGGTGGTTCTTTAACTTTTGGTGACAGGGACTCACACCAACAAGACCAGTGGTATTGTTTACCTCTGTGTCCCAAACTGTCTTAGGAAACACACTATTTATGGACATGAAAATATCACACAAAGCTCATTATGAATTTATATTTTTACATCAAATGTATCCATGTCAATGTCAATATATAACATAACGACATGTAAAGATACACACTACATACATGGACTGAATACAAATATTTTTAAATGTAAAACTTGTGTAATAATATACAGATTTGCGAAAATTGAGGAAAAACAACTGAATGCTGTACACATCAAGACAACCGTCATATTAAGATATTTAGGCAGAATACTTCAAGGTAAGAATGAACAAACAATGTGGATACAAAAAAAGGCCATAAAAAAGGCACAATCAGATTACAGATACATTTAGTAGAAATGTGGATTATCAGTAAGATTAAATTTTGAAATAAAGAATGATATACTATCATGCACAGTAGACAGTTCAACCTCTCTGGCCTTATGAACACAATTCATCACTTCTATATTAGGCTAAACAATTTCATCATATTTTATATTGAGGTAATCCAGAAGTAACACAATCTATTCAAGTCACATTATTTTAATACTGTTATACTTGGATTACGTTACTGACTACTGTATTTAAAGGTAATCACACACACACACACACACACACACACACATATATATATATATATATATATATATATATATATATATATATATATATATATATATACATATATATATTATAGTTCTATAAAGGTCATGAGCTCATAGAGAACACGTGATGATTAATATAAAAATATAAAACCACACGAGATTTACAAGTCGGGACATTTCATAGCAATCCAATATACCAGGGAGCAATACTTAATATCATCATCATAGGGGAAGAATATGGCAATATGTATACAATATGTATTCACAGAAATGGCCGTGTCAGAGTGAGACATCCTCATGTTTTTGCTTGCTGTACTTTTGAGTTGGAATGATATTCTAGATTCATGTTTTTTTTTTTAATTGTTATATTTCTAGATTTATTTATTTGGGTTTTATCAGTGTTTATATCTATTTACATTTGTGTGTTTTTGAGTTGCTACATGTTTTTACTGGTTTTTATATTATTGCATGGTTTTATGGTTTTATTCTTACATGTATGCTTTGTGGACTGAGGATGAGAGGAATGATATTAGCCATGATTAACTGACCGCACCCCCTGAGACTCATGATTGGCCAGCACAGGTCAGTGTGCTGCTTAAGTGTGATTGGACACAGGTATGGACAGAGCAGGAAACAGAAAGGAGGACACAGAGAGCGGCATGAGAGGCACGGGAAGAAGACAGCACACACACACACAGCGCGAGCTACACGGTGCAAGCTACACGGCACGAACTACACGGTGAGAGCTACACGGCAAAAGCTACATGGCGAGAGTTGCACCGTGGAGCAGAGGCTACCCGACGGAGGATCTGCACGGACTGTAGGCGGAGCAGAGGCCCGGGACCGGTGCGTGGATGCAAGGCAACAGACACTTGGTCAGCGCCCATTTAAAGCTATAGTTGGTAATGTTGAGAGAGCTGTTGGAGGGCTAGCAAGATTTGAAAGTGGCATCTCCTCTAAGCTCCACCACCTCCTCCCCCTCCCGTCAGTGCTCCGTCCAAAACCACGGCCCACATCAAGTAAAAACGCTCAATGCTCCGTGCAGGAAGCACAGATCCTATAAGTTAGATAAGCACTATGCACCACCAACCGGCTTACGCCGACAGAGAAGCTAATGTTAGCATTGGGCTAATACAAGCCACAAAAGTAGCTAAGTTGGCAAACGTTACATATTTCATGAAAATAACAAATCCCCCCGAAGCAAAACAAATAATTACCTGTCCAACAGAAAGACAGTAACCTCTACAGCACTTTTCAGGCCCTTCAGATGCCTCAGTTGTCTCCACAGCTCAAAGGCTGCACTGATGTTGACTCAGGTTTGTCCTCTAGCTTTATCCAGAGCCTTTTTCATCGCAGCCTTTTCTGCCTCTGGCTTTCTTTTCTTTGCCTGTTTAGTGGGGCGAGCCGTTACAAGTAACGCTGGAAGTGGTATTTTTGGCTGCATTTTCTCTGCCATTGTACCCTTATGAACTTAGTCTCCTGCTAACTTGGTATTTCTGCTGAGGAGTGTGAAGAATATTTCCGGCAACGGTGAAACGTGATGAGTGTGCATGCAGGGAGGAGGGAGGGACAGAGGGGGCCGGGAGCAGCAGGAGACATGAAGGCATCTGATTGGTTCCTTTCCATTCAGGCCGAATGGCAGGGATTGGTCAGAGTTTTTACAGGCCTGCAGCTGCCACAGAGGTCTGATTCTTTTCGTTCCTTTTTCTGAATACATAATGTATTGTACTCTCAGGATGGAAGGACCATTTCACCCAGTATAACAAAAAGTGTTTCTGAACAGGATTACCAACTATGGCTTTAAGCTAAGTAAAGGAAAGTGTACAGCTGTAGTGACTCTTAATGTTTGTGAATGATTATAATTCACCATGAATGTTATTATTAGTTAGCAGTTACTGTTTGGCCCCTGTGTGAAGCTTGTCTGGTAACTATGGCAACAGTTACCCTGGATCCTGGTAGAAGTCAAACAGTTTGTCTTTGTAGTGTCAGTTGATTGTGTTAAAAATATTAAACGGCACGCAGTTGTGTTGTCAAAGAAAGAAGAGTGTTTCAGCGTTTTCTACATCGGTGACCCCGATTCTGCTGGACGTTTCCAGAGACGAGCATGACGACAAACGCAGTTTCACTGAAATTGCCGGAGTTTTGGGAGGCTGCTGCGCCATCTTGGTTTGCCCAGGCTGAGGCACAGTTTGCTCTACGAGAGATAACGGCAGACGCAACAAAGTATTACTATGTAGTAGCAGCCGTCAACAGTTCAACGGCTTGCAGGGTAATTAGCATACTTGAAAATCCCCCAGAACAAGACAAATATGAAACGCTGAAAAGCCAGCTGTTAAAGACTTTTGGACTCTCTGAAGCCGAACGAGCACATCAGCTTCTCACACTCCAAGGACTCGGTGACAGCAAGCCATCTGAGCTAATGGACAAGATGCTGGCTTTGCTGGGAAAAAACAAGCCGGATTTCTTGTTTCGCCACCTCTTTCTACACCAGCTGCCAACTCAGGTACGAGCTGCTTTGGCAAACACCACTATCACTGACTGTCGGGCTCTGGCAGAGGAAGCCGATAAAATCTTCCTGGTCGGATTTCAGCACTGTGCGGCTGCACAGGCTCCATCCCAAGCTGCCTCATCAAAGCCGGAGAGCTTAATGGATATCGCCGCAGCGACAACAGCGGCCCAACGGCAACGGCCCAACGGCTGGTGTTACTACCACACCCGGTTCGGACCCAAAGCCAAGAGATGCCGTTCCCCATGCACTTTCAGGGGGACGGGAAACGGCGGGGCCGGCGCTCAGTAGGTGCCATGAGCGCCGGCCACACAGGCAGATTGCTGTTCATCCAAGACACCATATCTGGGCGGCGATTTCTGTGTGACACGGGAACACAGACGAGCATCCTGCCGGCATCACGAGTGGACATGATAGGAGGAGAATACGGACCTCCCCTGACCGCGGCTAACGGCACTCCCATCCGCACTTACAGTATGAGAAATGTGGAACTGTGTTTTGGGGAGCAGCGTTTCAACTGGAAGTTTATCACAGCTAAAGTGACTTTTCCCATTCTCGGCGCTGATTTCCTGTGCGCCTATGGACTGTTGGTGGATGTTAAAGGCCGCCGCTTGGTAAG
>JAJHUR010133567.1:1101-18204 GCA_027495735.1 Lutjanus campechanus | reverse complement strand
CTTTGCAAATTGAAAAGGTCATCTCAAAATAAAGTAATATGTGGTAATATTTTCATGACTCCACAGCTAGTCTTTCATTAATCAGCCAGGGGACCTATAGAGCAGAAATGATGAGCCAATTACTTCTTTTCTGCCTCCAATAATCATTCTGTTGGCTAAGATCCCTGTTTAAATAAATTCATTTCAACTTCTACAGTATGATTTTATTATTTTTATTCATAATGACAACATTGAAAATCGTACCATCAGAATTTCTAAATACCCTGGTTTACCATAATCCCTTGTCACCAAATCATTGCATTATGTTTTTGTTTTGTTTTGTTTTGTTTTTTTGGAATTGGGGTTGTACAAAAACAGACAGACAACTGAAATTCAACATGAGCAGCATTTAAAACCACTGTGCTGTGCCTCAGTGTTGGTCTGTGTACGTTATAGAAAGCATAAGTTTGGAAGAATTAACCAGCTACTGCCACCGAGATATCCCACATAATCTCCTCAAGTGGATTGTCAGGTCAAGCCCGGCCAGAGCACGAGTGGCAGAGGAGGAAAGAAATGAGAAGAAAAAAAAATTATCTGTCCAAGTGTAATGAGCTAGAACGACACCAAACAATCAGAGCCTTGCTAATGAAGTTAAATGCCTGCTGAGTGCATTCATTCATGGTGTTGTGTCAATGTCCCCAGCCCTGGGAATGGACACCACACCAGTGAAGCCAGTCGATCACATGGCTGTAACGGTGGCAGGCTGTGCCACTCACTGCCAACAAAGCCACAAATATCTGTCCCTCCCTGGCTCCGTCTCTCCACGGTTTGTCCTTTTAAGACTTCCTTTCTGTACACTTTTCCCACTTGTCCTTATCTTTTGTCTTTGCTGTATTTACTCACTTTTTTTCTCTGTACCTCCACAATAGTAGAAGTTTGACAGTAGTAGATGCTAGCCAAAAGCTGGTTTCCTAAATATTGAAAAAGTCTGCAAACTACATTCAGAGGAACTTTGTCTGGTCAAAGAAATGAAAGTCATTCTTAAATTTGGAATTTCAATTTGCATGATATTCTGCAAAGGACAAGAGTCAGTGGATACTATTGATGTATAAAAAGATGAGATGGCACCCTGACCTACAAAGCTCTACATATTTCCATGCTAAAAGTGCTTCATTAAGAACAGGGGAGAAGCCCTTTATGTATATACTCCACCAGTCAAATTGCTAGTGAATGTTCAAATTTTACCAGCCACAATAAATAAGATTACCATTATTTTTTGGCCACTTGAGTGAATTAAATCTAACGTCCACTTGCATATTGTAGTCGCAGCATTTGGCTGGTGGCTGGTACTAATTTTGGTTCCTGATACTTGGGATATTAATAGGGCTGCAACTATCTACAATTTACCATCACAGAGGAGTAAAGAAACCAGAGAATATTCATATTTTCAAAACTGGAATCAGAGAATTTGGACTTTTGTTTTTTTGTTTTTTTTTTAAATGACTGAAAGTGACTACTTACTGCTCATCTGGGGTAATCAAAGTCTCCTAAAGCCCTGAAATGCTGTTCACTTGTGCACGCACACCATTACACATCACACACACCCAGTTCAGTGTCCATGAACGTGGCTACAAGCTAAGGATCTCCAGTGAAGATTTAGGCTAAAAACATGGTGTAACTGACGTCTTTCAAGTCAGCTTAGCATGTCGGGGCTTTAGGAGACTTTGATTATGCTAGACAAGCTGTATAAGAAAAAGCTTAGCCTAAATGTTTGATATCCGCACCAATAAAATAACATTATACATTATGGAACAAATCTTAAGTTTCATTTTTTTCCGCTCCTTTTTACACACTCAAAGCAGTTTCATAACATAAAAATACAAGCTAAACCTATTTACCACAATGCGCTTAAATTTAAGTTGTTCGTTTCAACTTTTTAGTTTTATGTTACAGCGTATTGGCATTACTTAAATCTACTTAAACCATAACTTGAGATATACTCCTTAGGTATCGAAATTTGGCATCGAATGACGAAGCAATTTTTGATACTCGATGCTACTGAAGCAATTCAGTAGGTGCCATTAAAGTATGGTTCGGTGCCAAGTGCTAGTTTTGTATCTTATTAATTACTACTGATTAATCAATTACTGATTGTTTGCATGGTCATCTATCAGTTAAGGAAAATGCACAAAATTTGCAACCCTATTCTGTACTAATAATCTCTCACCAAAATGTCTTTTTTTAGAAAAACGATGTACAGCTGTGGGGCAAAGCAGGCAAAGTGTCTTAAAGCTGCAGCATGAAAAGAAAGAAGAGAACTTGAACAGCTTGAAGCTCCCTCGTGTAAAATGACAACAAAAAGATACGCATACACGGTGCACACCTGCACACATCATTCATCACGTCTAACCTCTCTGCCACCTTCTCAGTCACTTTAGGAAATGAAAATGTTCTCCACGATGCATTCCTCATCAGATGTTATCTGTCTCCTCTGACAGTGTCTCGTTCATTGTTTCAGGTAAGCTGATCCTTTGCTCTGCATGCTGCTGTGGTGTACAGTACCACTGCAGCAGCCAAACAGACAGCCGGCCCTGCAACACTGCACAGTGCGCCAACTCAACCGCACACATCAGGCTGGAGATGCTGCTACCTCTGTAAAATGAGGAAATCCAAACTGTGCTGCATCCAGCCCACTGCATGCATGACCTAGAAAGACCTCTGTGGAGTGAAATGTTTGAGACGATGCTCACAGTCTTGGAGGACACAGCACACAGCAGCTGACCAGTAGGTGGTGGGCAACACATGCCCAGGCCAGAGGACAATTCAAAGGCCCCAAACTGTTTCCATCCTGTGCACTAAGGAACTTGATTGAAGTATTGCATGGTTGTCTGCTTTCTATCTGTAGTCAGTGAAACACATGTTGGCTTAGAACATGAGAAGGATCGACACACACACACCCTTAAAGAGCAGCTCACTACTTTTACTCACAGAAGAAAATATGCAATCAACAAACGCTTCTGTGACAGTTCCTGCATTTACTTAATGGTGAACACACTGTGAGAAATGTATGTTTGGTCCACATCTGTTTGGCAGGAGCTAAACTAAAAAAATGTGGCTTAAAATTTCTAGGATTATTTATACTTCATAAACTCTGGTATTCCACATCAGCTTAAAATGTTTATAAAGTCTCCATATAAAAGAAAAGCACAGTACTAGTGGCTGATATTCAGGCAATCCAAAGTAGTCCCTCATCTCTGACCCATACTCAAATTTATTAAACTGATAAGGAAACAAGCAGAAGTACATGACCCAGACTACACTGGGGGGAAAATGTCCAAATTTCAGCTTCTCAGATGTGAATATTTTCTGATTTCTTTAGTCCTCTAGGACAGTAAACTGGATCTAAAAACTATCTTTGACTTATGGACAGAACAAGACTTTTGATAACATTATTGGCTTCTGGAAACACTGACATTTTTCTAATTTTTTCTTGACATTTTATGCAGTTTGTTTTATTTGTTAGCTAAATAAGCAGCATTTTATGTAAAGCATTTCATAGTAATGCAGTGTTTAAACCAGGAAAAGACAATACTTATGCCATATCATGACATTGGCCTAACAATATCTAGACTCATATAACCATATCTTAATAGTGATATATTTCCCAGCCCTAATACATATTGCAATGTGTCTTTAAAATTATGGTTATTCATAATTATTAAAAATACCGGTGAAAGTTTGCCGTTTCCTTTTAGATCACAGCATTTATTGTCAAACCATCATGTCTCCATTACAAATCTTCGTCATAAGTATTCAGGCCTAGAAATCCAGCATTGTTCAGGCCCTATTTATATGGACCAAACAACTCATTGATTAATTGAGAACATGGCTGATAGATTCATCGATAATGAAAATAATATGTAATTGCAGTCCTTCATAAGGGAGTAACATTTTTGCAGATCTCACAGAAAAGCTATCCTCATGATAAAAGCTCAGGAAAGTCTCGGTGACAAACTGTCCTGGATCAGCGGTTGTTTATCTCTCAGCAGTTTAGTAAACAGGCAAGATGCAAAGATAGACGCAACCACACCAAAGGGATGTGGGAGGCCACGTCTTCCTTCTCTCTCTTTTTTTCTCCTCTACAGCACAGAGCCTTGAGATTTAAAACTAAAAAAAAACCCAACTAGGCTGACCAAGGAGTGTGACCAAGTATTGCTCAGGAACTAAGACAATATTGAACTTTGACTTAGCTAAAGCTCTGCCAACCACTTTGAACCATGTCACTACACTGCCCATATCACTCCCTCTTATCTTATTTCCTAGCATTGTCCACACAAGTGCATAACGCAAAAGAATTTGTGATTACAGCGGACTAAGTTAGGTAGGTTAGCTGGCTAACATTAGCTGAAAGCTCATTCCAAGTAGATGACGTTTGCTACGATGATGCTCACTAGCTGGCTGTTTCCACTGTCGTAAATCCTAACAGAAAACACCAAATGTCTGCCCACGCTCAAATTATGTATGGTGAAAGAAATATCACATCTCTAAAGAATTATTTCAAGGATAACTTACCTACACACTGGCCCACGGGAGTGCTGTACGGATTGCCAAGTAAGAACTCCATTTTGACAACAAACAATCCGCTCGGGAATGACAGAGGCTGAGGCCCAGAGTCGGTGCTACCAAGTCCCGCCCAATGAGTAATTCTATTGGCCAAGAAAGCAGGACCTTCGATACGTATGGCTGGAATCAATGTCGGTCATATGTGGTCGCGTCCCGAAGGGAACCCTAGATTTGCGAAAATCTCGCGCATGTGCATTTGATTAGGTACAGTAGAGCTCGTTGTCACTTTCTTAAGACTTAATTAACTCATTATTTTCTGTATTTTCTTTTAAATATATGTCTCGTTTTTCCTAACTGTTTGGTTAGGTTCAGGCACAGAAAGATGAAAGACAAGGTATCAAATGACAAGACCAGAAATGTATCTGGGTGGGGTAGGTTTAGGCGCAAAAACTGCTTGAGTGGGTGTAGGAATAAACTATTTGGGTGGGTTTATGAACAGGTCATGGTTTGTGAGAAGAATAAGACCCTTCTAGCTACGTTCAACAAACACTTTTACACATATAAAAGTGTCTTTTACTAAATTGTGAACTGTTATTGTATACAAATACACTCAAATACACAAACAACGATTAGAAATGGACTCAAGCATTAATCCTCTGAAATATAAAGACAAATATAGAATAAATATAAGTAATTATAGACTGGAAATACCTGACACCGCACTTGAAGTGTATTTGCAGTACCTAGACCACAGATTACATGATGAAAATACATTAAGTACAGACAGCTCAGGCCCAAGGTGCAGTCTACTGTAGTCACTGAAGTTTTATAGTCGTCCCCCTTTAAGCAATTTGTATGGAGCATTTTCTTTTAAATCACAACTTTACTGGAAATGGGCATTTAAAGATTGCCATGTTGTTACTGTGTATCACGTGCTTATATGTGCAGAAAAATGAAGCATCGGCGAAGTACTCTATGTCTTTTGGAAAATGAGACTTGAGCTACAGATACAACAAGCTGGTGTAATTTTCTCTGTTTTTGTTAAATATTGAAGTTTAATGCACATATTTTTTCTTATTTTCTTTCGTTCTTCTTTCTTTTTTTTTATACATTTTTAGATAGTTTTTATTTAAATTTCTACTTTTCTTAAAATGTATATTTGCTTATACATTTCTATTCTTGAATGGAAGTAACTGTAACGTAACCCTAGAAGCATTTCTGATTTTTGATTAACAGAAATTACTGGAAAACGGAATACAACTCCCAGAATGCAATTTGGTACATTATCCAATAACACTCTTGCTTGAGCCGAGCACCAGCTTCCAGCCAATGAAATTCAGGGAAGTTAAATTCTGAAACGAGATGTTGCAGTATCCCTCCTCCTGAGCAGCGAGTCCATGGACTAGCTTTGGGAAATTGAGCAAAGTTTTGCAGCGCAGGGGGTTTCGTGCAGCTGGCAGACCCTCCTCTGTCAGTCGGCTTTATCTCTTCAGGTGTGTTGTGTTAAGTCACAAAGTTCATGACGGTTGCTGACGGGGACACTTTAGCGCTCATCATGCCCGTCCGAGCAGAGTGCTGCAGTACCACCGGCTCGGCCTGCCCATCCTCGGCCTCTCTTGTTCCCCCTGCCCCGATCAACACCCAGCAGCCCGGGGTAGCCACGTCGCTGCTGTACAGCGGCTCACAGTTTCGGGGTTACCAGAAGAGCAAAGGCAACTCCTACGACGTTGAGGTTGTTTTGCAGGTAATGTATCAGTCCTGTTCGGTTTTAACATTAGTTTCTTTATAGCAGCATACTTGTAGCCCTCATTGCTAACTTGCTAACTTAACTGACGTTAGCTTTTTTTGGCTGGTTGTCATTCAATACTAACACACTGACCTCATTTTGAGCCAGCCCAGGTGACTGTTTGTACTGTGATATGTTCAGTCTGGACCAAATTTCACTAACTGAACGTTTTGTCACCTGTTTTGCAGCACGTATACTCAAACACGTTAGCATTTTGTGCAAATATGCTAGCTATCTTAATGAGTGGAATTAATCTACTAGCGTTGACTTTGACAGCCATGTCAGCAGACTAGCAGAAACTGTAATGCCTGTAAGGTTTGTCTCTGTTCAGCCCAGCCCTCCTGCAATTTTTCTCGTCATGAAGAAGTACAACCATGTTTGCACCTGTGATACCAGGCATAATATGTTCCCTAACTAAATCTGTTTGTTTTGGACAGCATGTGACAGTGGAGGACTCATATTTGTGTGGATACTTGAAGATCAAAGGCCTGACTGAGGTATGGCTTCAAACTAGGTCAGATGTAGTGTAACTGACCTTTACTCTGTCTAAGACTGAGTTCAAACTGGTTTCCTCTTGCTCGATTGCAGGCTAAAATGTGACAAAGATTAGAGGTAGACTACTGTGAGGCCAGGTCTAGACTCCAGTCCAGAGCCTAAGTGTGTCAACTGTATACCCATTACATTACATTACATAACATGTGTAAGGGAAAAGGTCACCACGTTCTTGAAGTGAATTTTGGCTGTGGCAGAGTGATGTGAAAGATGAGTAGCCAGATTCTGTTTGTATCTCTATAGAAGTTAGGTGTCATATTTAAACCCACAAGTTGTTTATGAGAAAATTAAGCCAAGAGAACAAACAGATATTTGCTCACATTCCTGTTATTTAAAGTGATAGTTTGGATTATTTGGCGTGGGGTTGAATGAGGGACTTGTCGATAGTATGGATAGGAATGCCAGCAGGAAAGCCGTGCAATGTAGTACTGTGGGCATGGTCAGTAACAAAATGCATGTTAGCCCCCTAAAAAATCAATATCAGTGTAAGTGTATGCTATATTTAGAATATTTTCACCACTTTACTTTGCTGTTTGACAGCTTTTTCCGATGGGGAAACTGCTGCTGCTTTCATACAAGTCGTATATCGCTCTCTTCAAAGGTGCCAGACACCTTAGGTGAAGTCAGTTATCTTACCTCGCAGAACACAGGAATTGGTGGTCTATCACTACCTCGATCCGTTTGCATTATTGCGTGACTTTAGTGAATCCAATCTTTGCTTTTAAAACACCAAAGTCACACAGTAACACAAACAAACTAACTGATCGAGGCAGTGGTAGAGCAGCAACTCATACAATCTGCGAGGTAAAATTACAGATTTTATCAATGGAGTCTCGTTGGTTTTGAGAGAGAGATGGCAAGTTGAAGCAGTGAAAATATTCTAAATATAGTCTACACTTAAACTGATATTGATTTTTCTTTTTTAAGGTAGGCCTTTTTTTGGGTGCTGCTCCTCCAACCTGAGGGTTTGTTATCCACCATATATTGTAGATAATACACTGACTATGGATAAGTACAACATACAAGCTTGCTTCAGATAATCTGAATTATCTCTGAAGTGTGTGTCTGAGTGCATCTACTTAAAAAGGAAAAAAAGGGTAGGGCAGCAAGTCAACAAGGCAAAATCACGCTTACTGTAATCTCTCCTGCTGATGCATAGTTCAGAGGCTGCTGCACGATGTATGAGTCACAGGAAATTCTGGAAATCTAAGTCATCCTCATGTTGCACATTGATGTATTGACAGAGCAGGACCCTTTTAAGCAAATTTCAAGGCAGGCATGCAAATTGTAAGCAAGATTGAACTGCTATTCATTCATGTATCCATTTTTTTCTTTGCTTTCTCGTTTCCTCTGTTTGACAGGAGTATCCTACTCTCACAACCTTCTTCGCTGGTGAGATTATCAGTCGAAAAAGACCCTTTTTAACTAGGAAGTGGGACGCAGATGAAGATGTGGACAGAAAGCACTGGGTATGTCCTGTTATCGTTATTTTGCTCTGTTGTAATAGAATATAGTGCAGAATTATTGTGCATTCACTAGTTTAGTGTTTGCAGACGGTTTCAGCAGATTTGTGTCAAATTATCATACAGTTTTTGAGTAGTTTTCAATATGATGGGTATGTTGGAGGTTTGTAACCCAAACTGCATTAAGGACCTACACTTTGGATATTATGTCTTATGTCTTCTCGAAAGCCTGTAAATCATGCAAGTTTATGATTAGTCTTTTTCGTTTTGATTGGCTATCTCTTGATTAACAATAGCGGGAGCAGGGCAGGAGCAGCATTAATCACTAAGCTCTGAGAAAAGCGCATGTTTAGGGATGCACAATAATAACAGCATGTCATTGGTATTGATAAGAGTATCACTGACAGGCCAATAAGATGATGCTTTAATTATGCGCAGCGATTATTTGCAGTGTGGGCAGATTTGGAAGTGTCCGGAGCAGTTATCAGAGTTTCTGTTTGAAATGACTGCTCAGCATTGGTCGTGCGAGACGATTCCTTCAACACTCCAAATATAATTGCCCATCTTAACAGCTGTCATCCGGATCATTATGAGAAATTTCTGAAGAACAAAGAGAATCAAACGGCAGCAAAAACAACCTGTCAGCAGTAGTTTTATTATTTCTCCCAGCACTATATTTCATATCTGCCAGTGGGCCATCACAATAAGAGTAGGCATACTAATATGTTAATTTCACTATCGGAGATGCTTGATAGTCTCTTTCATTAGGTGGAAAAAAATATGTGCATTCATTGGTATTGGTATCGGCATTGACAGTCGGCCATATTGAGTTGGAAAATATCTGCATATCGGCAAGGAAGAGCGGATTTTTCTCTATTTTATAAGCATGGAATGATTAATAGTGATAATTTACTCTGCTGACTTTCTATGAAGAGAGACTTTGCATCCCTTGTTTCTGTTCTCTTACCAATATTTAATTAACTCTTTCCAGGGCAAGTTTAAGCCTTTTTACAAATATGCCAAAAGCTTCAATTCAGATGACTTTGACTATGAAGCGCTGGACAACAGTGATTATGTCTTCATGAGGTGGAAGGTTAGTACATAATCTTACTCTCATCTTTCTCTCTCCTTGTGTTATGTTTTAAGCTTTAACCTCCACACGTTCTTTCCTGCACTCTCAGGAGCAGTTTCTTGTTCCAGACCACACCATCAAAGACATTAGCGGCGCCTCCTTTGCTGGCTTCTATTACATCTGCTTCCAGAAGTCCACAGCCACTATTGAGGGGTACTACTACCACAGGAGCTCAGAATGGTAACTATCAGCGTTACAAACCAACTGATTCACTGTTTGATTGCACTTCATTTGACAGTGCACCAATAAGACATAACAAGCTCTACTTTGTATTCAATTTGACAAAAAATACGAATAATATGTTCTGTACTGTAAACTAAAGTGAAATCGTTCATCTACTACTTCCCCTTTTAAAAACAATATGTGAGCCAGATCCTCCAAGTAAAGGCCAAAATTATAGAGGTCCAGGAATATTTTGTGTATGAGGGACTGCACAGACTTATTGAAATCCTGTAATGTGATAATGTGATTTGATCAAAGAAGCAGGTATCAGTCTCGGCTGCTCTGCCAATTGTATGGGACCAGCCAAAGAAGGTGTGTCTCAAGTAGAAAATGTGTGATATTAATTTAGCTTACAGTACATTTCTGTGGTAATGTGTCCTAATTACCCTCTAATAAAGTCTAGTAAGGGTCTACTGAATGGTCTAATAATGCCCGAAGAACATATTAGTTTTACTTTTTGTCTAATTTTATACAAAGTACAGCTTGTTATATAATACTGATTTACTGTAGCACAATCAAATGTTCTATCAGTCTCTTTTTCCATGTTGGTGCTTTCTTCATATGCCAATTTCTGTTTCCATCTGCAGGTACCAGTCTCTAAACCTAAACCATGTTCGAGAGCACAGTATGCCTATTTATGAATTTCGGTGACGAACACATGCACAAGTATTGAGTCAAGGAGGGGGACAGTCCATACTGCCCTGTAGTTAAATGGGACAGGAACGACAGAGAGCCCTTTAGTGCCAAGATTGGAGCTGACCCGTCTTCCTTGCTGTAGGGAAATAAACGCGGTCGGACACCTTTCTGGTGGACTGAAAGAAAGAAAGGAGGCACGGAGAGTTGAAAAGAAGAGCTCGGCGAGAAATGGACAGTTCCTACAGTTACTGTAGGACTGATGTTTGCCTCGGATTTCATTGTTTAATTTTATTTTGTCCTTTTTCTGGTCTGTTTTTATTTCAATTTTGTGCTACCTGACTTCTTTGCGCTCTCATAGGATCTGTTTCCCTGTAGTTGGACATCAAAATAGGCTTTTCCTGCTGTGGGAAAAAGTACTCATGCTGGTGTTTCAGTTAAGATTTGCAAAAGAAAAGGGTATAAAGCCGTGAGAAGAGTTTTGTTCAGTAAAGCTTAATTTATTTCTCTTATTTTAAATATACAATATATTTGCAATATCACTCTGACGCCCCATAGTGATTAATGCGGAGTATGATGGTGGGGTTATTGCCAAAAGATTGCAAGATAAGCAATGATGAGTAGTGTTCTACTTTTTATGCAAGGACTGTACGTTATGGTCAGTTGCTCAGGGATGGCATGTTTGGGCAATATCTAAAACCAACAGTTAAATGTGGGAGCTGGCTGAGTAAGGATTACAGCGGTGGCTGACCTCAGAACGGGTCATTAATAACCAATAACCAATGATTTCCCAACTGCTGCTTTACTAAATGATCACATAGTTGTCTCGACAAAAAGTCTACAAAAGGCTTCACATCAAAATTTCTCTATGCAAGCCAAAGCTCGCTAAAAGGTAGGATTTCTAAAACCACCTAACTTATATTATTTCTCTTCTACAGTGATTTATATATATATTTTTTTTTTATCAAGACTGATCTAGAGTGGAAATGTTTAGGAAAGATTTATTTAATTACGGTGACCAGCATTTGAAGCTCAGATATGTGACAGTACATTCCAACTCCAAGTTTTAAAAAAAAGTTTGAGATTTTTCAGAATTTCAGTCTCTTAAGAGGCATCAACAAACCGAACACCAGAAGGCTAGAGATTTCACGGCACATGTGGAGTTTGACTGACTGGAAAAGTTGAGATGTAACATGACAAAAGCAACACAGTGATTTGAATGTTTATCTTCAATTCAGGCTCTGGATAAAATCTTAGTTACATTGAACCATTTCACATTATTTCCATCTTTAAAGGCGGTTAAATGTGGCTGAATAAGTTTGTTTTTCTGCCTTGTCTTCCTAACCTTAAAAACAGTTGGACGTAACATAAAAAGCGTCACATGCCTATCTGCTATGTGTTTCTACTCTGTCCTAAGTGGAAAATATTATGTGAAAAAGCACCTTTTGTGGCTCGTGGAGACAAAGTAGGAAAGGGTGACGGAGAAAGAATAAAACCTCCTTTGATGCTTTAGGAAAAACCTGCTGCCTTACAATTTTAAATGTTTGTAAAGCTTTGTTTGTTTGTGTTTTTTTAAAGACAAGTGGTTAGGTTACTAATGTTTTATTTGAACGAAACAAGTATATTTCTGTTTGCGAGAAACTGTACAAAGGAATTCCCGACTCTTAGATCGACCACCTGAGGATTCTTAGAAGTTCTCTGGGAAGTGTTGATATTAAAGTTGTGAGCTGGAGAGTGCATGTGCTCCATCTGCCTCTTTGTTGCTTATAGGTTTTCAGCTGCAGGCTTCAGCTGCAGCATGACAAGTGGATTTGATGGGTTGTGGGAATACAGATTGTTACAGTCCGAGTGACTTCAAAAAAATTTTTTTAATTAATCATACAACAGAAAAGAAGAAAATGTGCAATGCAAGAAACAGATGTTTATGTGGGAGTGTGTCATTAAAAGTCTTGACTTAAAAAAATGTAAATTTAAAGATGATGTATGATAATAAATCTGCTATGAGTGCGTTGTGTGACAAGAAATAAAGAGTGATCTATTTCATACAGAGTTTTTCATTCATGGATGTTAATTTGTAGTAAATCCAGCACTGGTAATGTTTGTTTGTTTTTTTGCATTTTGCCTTAATTTGAAAGAAAAAAGGAAACGCAACAGAGGGTTACAACATGCATAAAAGGTCCCTGACAATAACTATTGGGGTATTCAGGCACACTTGCAATAGCAAAGTGTATAAAAAAAAAACCTGTGCAGGAGTTCAGACCACAGAGGCGAGAACACCTGGTTCTCAACTCTGTGGTCTGGCAGTTACTAGATGCTGGCACTAGATGTCAGTAGTGGACCATGAAAAGGTTTCAGTCCTCTTTCAAACATGTCAGAGTCTCAACCAAGCGCAGAACTGTTCAAACCTCTAAAAGTCTGTTATTAAGTAGCGTCTGGACAACTGTGTATAGCCTCTGACATTGTGTTGGTACTGATAAGTAAATCAACTTGATAATCATACTAGAATTCTGTGGAATCAGCTAGTCTTTTTTTCATTAACTCAGGGATAATATACATTTTATTCAAGTTAATTTAACTTTCACAACTTAAAAAGTTCTTCTAACTTGAAGTCTTGTGACTTGAAATGATGAGTTGAATGAATGGACTCTATAGAGTTCAGCCAACTCATTAAATTAAGTTTCTAAAGAAACTTCTAAAAGATAAGTCATGGTTGTTTGTTTTCAAAATAATGAAAATCCCGCTGCAAACCGATGAACATTAGTACTGAATTCCATCCTTATAAACTTAACATTTAATAAATTCACTGGGGGCAGTTTCACATATTGTCTTTGTGCCAATGCTGGAACGGGCCCTGTGTTCCAAATCGCATACTTTTTAGTACGTACTGTAGCATGGTATGCATACAATTGGAACATTAGTTCTTCCTCATAACAATGCACCTTGAACTTTAACCCTCTTGCTAATACACCCGTCAGAGAGGATCGTGGGTCAGAATAGCTAGAAAAGAATGCTAGCTTGCATACCACAAAACACAACCAGATGCAGAAGGACATCCTGGTATCAATGGGGCTCGTTTGAGATGCAGTCCGCCTTGCCTGAAGAATAGATGAGGGCAGGCAGCTGCAGCTGGAGGCAGTGATAAGTTTCCAGCACTTTTCAGAGAATGTACAGAAAGTGAGAAATATCTGCATCCTGTTAGATCGTCTATAGGTTGCTGAAGAAATAAAGTATACGTTATCGATCACTGATGAAGTTTTCTACAGCATGTAGAGCTTGTTGTCTAAACCAATGAGCTAATTGGAGCCAGTCTGCTCATTGATCAGGTGATGAATGTGCATTTGCCGTTGGTGGAGAACAGTAGCAGCGCCTGACCGCAGCAGCTTTGATCTCACGAGTTTATTGTTGCCCACAAATCTTTTTCCTGGTGTAGTCAATTGTGTGGTAATACGGATATTGGAATGCACCCGAAAGTGGCTTAAACAGAATCTGTTGGTTAAACTTTAAATCTTAGGCATCTTGAACATGTTTTCTCAAATACACTGAATTAATATCAAGTTGATTTGTCAAGGAAAGTTTGTTTTGAATCATTACAAAATTACCTCTCCTTGTCTTTTCAAATTCAATCAGCTTAAAGTTTTAAGGCAACCTGAACACTTACATATTTTTAATTGAAACAAGAAATTTATTTTTAGAGTGTTCCCATTTCCCGAGAAGAGTACTTTGCTTTCGTCATGGAAAAATTGATTGCTGTGGTTATTAAATTCTGACAGAGACACAGTGAAGTGCCTTGACAACAAATCAAATTGAGTTGACAGGCCAATCCCTCGTTCACATTAAGAGGCAGTGATCCAAATCTCTCTGTAGGAAGAAATTTCACAATAATGTATTCATTCCTTTATTAACAGGTCAAATTCAAACACAGCAGCAGTTTTATGTGCTCAATTGTTCAAACATGCTTTTAGTATTAAATGTTAAAAAGGCCCCTAAAACAATGTTTGATTTTCTGTACGTGTTTGGAGACCAAAGGTAGTCTCGCATTAACAGTCTTAATGTCTTTTTCCAACACTATCATCTGACAAATGTGCAGCGTAACAACAAATATTTTGTCAGCAGGTTAATGAGTATATGTGACTCATGTTTGGCGGACGTTCTGGGTTAGCAGAGGAGGAAACATGGTCGTAAAAATCACAAAAGGAAAGAATGTGAAAAATAATAACTTCCGTATCTGGCTTTAACAATGCTGGCTCTCTGTTCTCTGAGTGAAACAGTGAAACAAACAGTTCTAAAATAAGTGTTCTAATATTAAAACATTTTGGCTGTGTGTGTGTGTGTGTGTGTGTGTGTGTGTGTGTGTGTGTGTGTGTGTGTGTGTGTGCTGTGCTTGATTGCAGCATCAGTGGAAACCCATAGTAATTCAAGAACTTCCTCAGATGTAAATATATGAATCTGCAATGACTGATCAATAAAAACCATTAAAATAATCATTATCATAGCAAACTTTATACAGTATAAAAGAAAAAGATTTTCTGGTGCACAAAGGCTACAAACAGGTGCCAAGAGGACACTGTCAGAGACTAATTATTCACTTTTTAGAAAGAACAGAAAATGTCCACATTTATCTGTCATGGTGTGGTGCAGTTTCTGCAGCCTTCATTTTGCCGTCATTCGTAGCTGCAACTATTAATTACTGTTTTCCTCTGACACTTTTCTTTTTTTGAATTTAGCATCCATATAAACCCTTTGGAGACTTGTAAGACTAGTCACAGGCAAAAATGAGAGGAAAAGGTGTTGTTGTTGATAAAATATTAAAACTTGTTGGAGCAAATAAGAATCATATTAGGCCTACAACAATGATAAATGAAAATTAAAATGTTTTTTAAAATGTTATTCTTCTCCATATACCTTTTTTGTCAAAGCCACAGGAAACCAAAGAGAGAGACCCAAAGAGAGGGGCTCCAGAGCTGCAGTTTGCAGACCACTGATATATATATATTTAAAGAAGAAAAAAAAAACTATTTCTATGTGCATGAGTGAATGGTTTAGAACATTTTCCCCATTTCCCCTTTATTCCTTTGACATTTAAAGGAAACATTTTACACTTTCATTCATAACTCACAGAAAAGCCTTTACACCAGAGTGTTGCTGCCAACACGTTATTTTAAAGGTTTGCCACTATGTTGTGCCAACATATCTGGTAGTTTTTTGGAGATGTTGTGACATTTTAGCAACGTTGCAGCAACATCATTATATAAAATACAGGAATCATCATGCAAAGCTCATCCAGCTCCTTTTCTGCAAGCAGAGAGATAATCCTATACCAAGCATGTGCAGAGTAAGTGTCAACACTATAGCTTGTTCTGATTAGAGGAATTGAGTGTGTTACACATGCCCCTGTTACAACTGCTCTCAGTCTCCCCCCCTGTGCAGCTGTTCTGCTCTGAATACACTTCACATCTCCACATGAGCCCACCTGCAGCGGGCACAGGTTTGGAGAGGCGACCAAAACAGTGCAGGAGTTGGGAGTGGGAATGTTAATGATTAACCATTAATCGATTAATCATCATTAAGAATTTCACTGATGTAATGTAATGTAATAATTGTTAATTGATAGTGAACAAATGGCAGTAATTGTGCCTCATTTGACACCACTTCAGAGCAATATGTTGAATAAGGAAACTTGAACTTGAAATAAGAAAAATGAGAAAAATATGTGAGAAAAAGTTTTGTATCTGATTAATCATTCATTATTAAAATTTGCTACTCAAGTTGGGAGTAATTTAGGCTGAAGATTTGGAGAAACAGAAACCCCTCTAATTGTCTTTGATGATGCATTAAACATTAACGGTTAAAAAGTAACAAATACCCTGAGTAGTTTTTGAGGAGAATACTTTGTACTTTTTCTTTTAGTAGTTTTGAACTTATACTTGGACTTGTATTGTTACTTGTAATTAAGTAATATTATAGTAATGTAACAGTACTTGTACTTGAGCGCAGATTTTCATTACTATTTCCACCACCGATGATTAGAGGAGAAAAGAACTTTCTCTACTAAAAGTTCATGAGGTGTTTTATGGGGCCCTTGGCAGCTGATGCAAATTGACCTTTGCCTAATAGTAAGTCCCCCCTATTCTACTAAATGTAAAAATTAAAATGTATGATTTTTTTTTTTTTACAGTGAACGCATGCCATTCATTCTTTCCTTAACTTGCCGCGTCACCTACGTATCCTAAATTAGATTAACATTTTTGTGGCATCAGAGTCACGTTAAGTTACAATGCTCCTCTGTAGCGGTGTTGGAGCAATGCTGGACTTTCCTGCAAGTGACGAGGAGGATATTTTCCACCTTTGAGTGTCTACGTGACTCAGAGAGCCACACCTGCTCCGGCTGAGCTGCTACAAATGCACCTGCAGAGCATCCCTGCTTCAGTCCCGCAGCAGGACGAGCCTGAGCTCACAGCTGGATCACTCAGCACACTTTTCGTCTCTGTCTCTGTCTCAGCATGGAGGCCCAGCGGTATCCCATCAGCGTGCGTCTCATTGGAGTGATGCACAAGGAGAAGAGCAAAGTAAGCGCGCATGGTGGTTTCTCAGGTGCTCTTTTTGAAAGTCAGTGCTTATTCTCAGTGTGATCACATCTGCATTTTCCTCTTCCAGATGTACATGACTTCCGTGCTTTGGTCGGACCAGAATGATATTGTAGTTTATAGGACTTTTCGGGAATTCAAGAAAATGCATGTAAGTACTCATGTATGTACTTCTATATTATTATTATT
>JAJHUR010133563.1:1106-11106 GCA_027495735.1 Lutjanus campechanus | reverse complement strand
TGCTCTGATGTGTTTCAGCCTCAGCAGAGCAAAGCAAAGCAGACAAGTCACTTATTGGCTCCATAATTACATAATTAACTTTTTGTCTCTAATCGTTAAGGAGCTAATGGCTCCGATAAAAAGACCCTCAGCTCCGGCATCCTGCAAATCAAAAATCAATAATCCATAGAGGAGCATTAAGAGTCTCAGTGAACGCTTCAGATTCTTCTCAGTGATTCTGTGATGGATTTTCCTCGACTTGCTGGTTCCTCTTCAGCTCAGGTGAGCAGAGTTTAAACACCTGAAGCTGAAGCAGCTGCACATCAGATTTTTATTTACCCTCTGAGTGTGAGCAGCGTTAATCTGGATGTGTTACACAACTCAGGTTTTCAATCATTATTTAACGTCCATTTCTTTATTTGAATTTTAAAAATGTGCCTCTTGTTCTTGAAAATTAAACCTCGTAACAGGTCGACCCGTCGACTTTTATGTTGTTTCCATCAGTTGGTTGTTGTTGTTGTTTAGTTTTCATCTTGTCTTTTACTTTGTTTTTGTCCTGTTGTGGCTTTTGCATCATATTTGTCTCATTTTTGTCTCATTACATCTTATTTAATTTTTGTCAAATTTTGTCCTGTTATGTCTTTTTTATCTTCTTACACAGTTTTTGTTTTGATACATCATTTTTTGACTTGTTACTTTGTTTTTGTCATTTACGTTGTTTTACATAATTTTTGTTTTATGTCATGTTCATCTTGTTACATCATTTTTGTTTTGTTACATCATTTTTTTGTCTTATGTAGTTTTTGTTACGTCTTTTATGTCGTTTCCGTCAGAGTTGGTTTGTTGTTGTTTTGTTTTCATCTTGTCTTTTACTTCATTTAATCATTTTTGTCACATTTTTGTCCTGTTACATCTTATTTCATTTTTCTTTTCTTCTTTTCTTCTTTTCATGTCTTTTTATCTTGTTACATCGTTTTTGTCTTTTGTCATTTTTTGACTTGTTACGTTGTTTTTGTCTTTTACGTTGTTTTTGTCTTTTACGTTGTTTTTGTCTTTTACGTTGTTTTTCGTCATATGTTTTACATCATTTTTGTGTTTTTGTGTCAGTTAGTCTTGTTAAGTTGTTTTTTGTCATGTTCTGTTTGTGTCTTCTGTCGTCTTTGTCTCATTTTCGTCTTCTTAAATATTTTATTTTGTTTTAATCTTATTTGGTTGTCATGACGATGTAGGAATCAGGGTTTTGTGTCGGGTTAATAAATGACATGATATCAGACTGGTACTGATAATAAAACCAGCATGTTAGTTTGTATTGGAGACATTTTCTTTTACAGTTTTCAGAACAAAACGTCAGAATTCTGCCGAGCGTTCAGTTTATTTCTCTCAGTTTGCTCTTGATGTAGTTTCAGTTACACAACATGAGTGCGGTTGTTGTTGTACAGTGAATAAAAATGTTGTTATTGCTCCTTTAAACCCACTAACAGAGCTGCTCTTCACTTCTTTTAAGGAGGAAATACAGTTAGAATATTTATATTTTCTCCTGATTTCTAACCAAACATCTTTTCTCTCTCTTTCTGTTTTTACCGCCTCTCCGACTCCTCTGCGATCATCCGCCACCACACCAGCACGTAAGTGAGTTTCTGAACCATTACAGCTCCACAAATCTCCACAAAGACGAGCTGTCGTAGCAAACTCCCTGTAGATGTCACGCTATTTAAGTAAATAGAGCTCTGACAAATATTTACTGCAGCCTAATGACCTCCGGCGGTGGTGTGAAATGAGTTTGCTGCCTGTGTCTTTGATCTGCTGTATGTCTTTGACCTCTCTCATGCCTGCTCGCCTCTCCGCTCTGCACGCGCATCTCTCTGAAGGGGGTGAGTCTGTTTTTAATGCACCTTTAAAATGTACACAACGGCACGCCAGATACAAATGTGGTTAAAACGGCGGCCGTCACACATGTGGAGGAAGAGACGGAGAATCTGAGGAAAACGTCTTCCAGCGAGGAGACAAATCACATTTCTCACCGTGATGGAGGTCAAATCACTTTCACTTTCACTTTCACATCAAATTCATCACACAGCTGCTGCAGGCTTCATTCACTGCAGAATTTACACATTTAAAGAGTTTTCTGCAGCTTTAAAGGTGAAATTTAAGGGTTTTTCTGATCCTCAAACAGTAAAAACTGATGCATGCTGTAATCTTTCCTCTTTAATAGTCTCACGGTCTTTAGGTTTATCTGGTTGTGTCCTGTTTTATTTTGTAGTCCTGGTCCTCGTGTGTCTTGACATTCCTTCCTGTCTTTGTCCTTTTCCCGCCCTCTTTGATTAGAATTGTTCCACCTGTTCCACCTGTTCCTCGTCTATTCAGTCCTCATGTTTCTCTGTTTCTGTGTCACTTCGTCGTCGTCCTTTGTGTTCCTTGTGTTCCTCGTGTTCCCTCTCTGAGTTTGTTTGTTTTGACCTGAGAGCTTCACAGTGAGATTAATGCGTCAGGTATGTTTCAGTGTCACAAAGGTGTCTCTCTTCAGATCGCCATAGTAACGGATGCTGAGCTGGTCAGGAGCAGGTTATCACTTTAAATTTTCACAGTGTTTCATCCACCCACTAAAAGATGATGAAGTAACTACAGACTCTATATAAAGTCTGTTTTGTGTCACTGACACTACACAGAACGTGGTCAGAGTCTCTGGTTCCAGATGGTTTATGAGCTGATGTGTCAGTGTGAGAACTCAGTGGAACATCTTGGATCAGGACCGACGCGTCACCTTGATCCTCCGTCGCTCTCAGGACCTCCTGCTGAACTGGCCTTTACTGCTGATATGAAGCTCAAAGAGCATCTGAACACATAAAAGCAGCTCAACCTTTCAGCAAAATGTCAAATACTGTTTACGCTTCCAGCAGAGGTGGAAAACGTCCGGATACTCAGTACTCGAGTACAAGTACAGATACTCGAGTAAAAAAACAAGAGTCCCCCTGTTTCAGCTTCTTTAGTCCTTTTTGTCTTGTTGTGTCTTGTTACATACTTCATGTAATTTTCGTCTCTGTTTTCGTTACCTTGTTGTTAGGTCTTTTATGGTGTTTTTGTCTTGTTAAGTTGTTTTCATCTTTGTACGTCATTTTTTTCTTGATATGTTGTTTTTGTCCTCTTACGTAATTTTTGTCGTCTTTTGTTGTTTTCATCTTGTTACATCTTTTAATCTGTTTTTGTCTCGTCCCGTCTGTCCCGTGTGAAATCAGTCTTGATGTTGGAAAGTGATGCACAATGATGCAAAATAAAAATAATCAATAATTTACCTGAAAGTCATTAAAACTAAAATAATAAGTTTTCAAAATGTGAGGAGCAGAAAGTTCAGATATTTGGAGTAGAAGTAAAAAGTCATAAAAATAAATATTCACATAAAGAACAGATACCTGAGTACCTGAGTACCTGAGTACAGTAACAGAGTATTTGTGTTTCCCACCTCTGGACCACAGAGGCGTCTTCGTGTCTCCTGCGCGGGGAAGTCCTGCGTTTCAGTGTCTGACGCGTTCACAGATTCCCAAAAGTGCTCGTTAGGAAGCTTGTGTTGGTGTTTTGTCAGCGTTTAGTCTGAAGTGTTTAGCTGCGATTTGTCCAAACAACATAAAGTATCATTTACAGGAAGTCTCCTCTGATCAGTCAGTCTGTCGTCACCTCCTAAAGACATAATAACCACATATTCTTCATCGTATGGAGACACAGAGACGTGATGTGTGTCTCAGCGTGCAGGTGAAGACGCTGACAGGACATACGGCAGCCGGTGAGGAGGACGTGTGACAGCGTTTGATAGCTTCTTTCTGTTGTGTTCATCAAACATCCTCCAGGGCCCATTTAAAGTCAGCGTGCCGAAGAGACTTTCTGTAAACTACAGACCCGTTCTCTTAATCAACACCGACTTCAAACCACCTCCTCTCTCTTTACTGTCTTTTAACTCCGGCGTGAACGCTGGACTGACAGGCAGCGAGCGTTTGTTCGTCTCCGACACTGACAGCAGCTCAGGATGACGGGCGGCCGCTCCGCCGGGACTCGCCGGTGTTAATGTGTACAAACGACGGCCGCCGAGCGCTCACATCCATCGACGGCAGAGAGGAGAGGATGAGTTTCTGTCAGCGCGGTGAAATGAAAGCAGACAGGCTGATGGACGCTGAGAGACATCAGTCCAGACAAACCAAAGACACTAAATCTGACTGTTACTGCAGCTGACAGACGCTTCCTGCTTTTAAACCCACTGAATTATGAACAGTTTGGTTTGGTTCAGTCAGATAAAGACAGATGAACAGCTAACACATCCATTTACATACAGTACATTTACTATTATTTACTCAAGTAGAAGTGCAGATATTTTATTTAAAGTTTAGCTTGTAGCCTGATGAAGCTCTGGATTCTTAGTGGCTGTGGAAATGAAGTCAGAGGGTCCATAATGTACAACAGAGGATCATCAGCATATAAAGATATCTTGTGTTCAACACTGTCGAGTTTAATTCCTGCAACTGACCCTTCACTAAGCCCCGCCTCCAAACAGCTACCGTCGAATCATAGGTTAGCAACCATAACTACAGCCGTCAGTCATGAGTGAGTCATGAGTCTGGACGTTGGCGTCTTTTTGTCATCTCTCAAAAACGTGAAACACGAGAGCTCACGTGTGGTGAATTGATCAAACTCTTCATCTGCTCTAACATAAGCTGTGAACATTAGCATGTCCTGCTAACTAATGCTAGCTTTAACTTCACCTCCAGTCAAACTTGTTAGATCCACTGCATCTGTGTTTGTTCTGTGGGGGTTTGAGGAGGAGGATGTGGGCTGATGAAGAATCAACGATGCATCTCTCTCTGACTCGCTGTCTCAGGTCTGAGCCGGGTTAGCTTAGCTCTTATCCCGCCTCTCTTCGGTCCGGCTGGTCTGGCTGGGTGACCCGTCTCAAGGTCCGCTGCACTAATCGAGTCCCTGTGCTTCCTTTTCCCACGTTAATGAGTGTATTTCTGTCATCTATCATGTAGATATACCTGCTGTATTTCACCATCTGACCAATGTTTGCTGAGATGTAAGCTAGCTTTAGCCTCAGTCTGCTAGCATTAATGTTATATCATGTACGCAGCTGTTAGCTAACTTTACATAAACACTTTCACAGGGTTCTTGTTTTAAAACGTGTCAGATGGAAACATTAAAACTTCTCAGCTGATTTAAGTCCAGTTAGCATTAGCATTAGCTTACATCAGCATCACAGTGCGTTGTCTTGTTTTTTTGTCACAGTGTGTGTTTGTTTGTTTCCAGGGTTACACCGCGCTCCACCTCGCCTCCATTCACGGCCACCAGCACATCGTCCACGCCCTGATCCACACCTACAGTGAGTCAGTCCACCTTAAACTCAGATTCTAACCAATCACAGCTGCAAAATAACATAAACAGGAACTTTAACACCAGCAAACACACATTTCAAACACAGAGACAATTCTCTTTTTTCTTTAATTCAGGTTTTGTGCTGATTTATTTGTCTTTTTTAAATTAATTTTTATTTATAATTATTTAAAATATCAGTGTCAGTTTATTCTATTACTTATCGTTGTCACAAATGTTTGATAACCACATTCAAGTCTTCTAGTGTTCATTTAATTCTGTATTAAATCTTTTGATAAATACTGAAAATATTCCAGCGTTTGCAGGACCTCCTCTCAGTAATTTGTCCTCTGATGAACTGAGGTGGTTTAGAAACGTGTTTTCATATCGTCGGCTCCGTCTGCCTGTGTGAGGATTTTATTCATATTTAAAATTCAACCGTTCAGAATCAAACGGCGAGGGATTCTTCTTCTCCTCCTCCTCCTCCACGCCTCAGAGACTCTCTGAGAGGCAAAGAGAGCAGCGATGCAAATCGCCTCTGCCAGACAAAAGAGACGCCCAAACGCCCAGATTGACAAGTCCGGTCACACACACACACACACACACACACACACACACACACACACACACTCCTCAGGAAGAGGAGAGGCGGAGTTCATATTGTTGCTAATGAGGCACACCCGAGTCGAGCCTGATGGACCCGTGATGATCCCCGCGGAGCTCTGTCGGCTCCCCGCCCCTCAGTTTGATCCCCCTGTAACCACAGACCGCCATATGCTGCGAGTCAGAGCGCACAATTCACCGTCACCCACACATATGGTCCGCAGGGTCGACGTCCCCAGACACAAAAGATGTTTCCATATGGACACTGAGGAGGGCCGCCGCCGCTGCCACCGCCACCGGACACGACCACATAAATATCTGCAGAGTCACTGAGCTGATCTGACCCGTCAATCAAAACACACTCACTGTTTCAACTGAAACTGAAGTAAAGACACAATAAAACAAATTATGACTCATTTTGGACTTGAGACTTTCCTGCAGTGAGTTTCAGCCTCAGCTGTTAGCAAGTGTTAGCTTAGCATTAGCTCTCTTATGTCAGTTTTAGTCTCAACTTCTTTGCGTAACTTCGCATGTTGAGTCTAAAAATATTTTGTTGGAAAAATAACCTGCATTAATGTTGTAAGTTTTCAGTAGTGTGACGATAAATCTGGATGATAAAGTGATTTAGAATGTGACAGAAAACACCAAACTTCCTGTTTCAGGTCCATCAGAACACAGAACGATGTGGAGGAACCACACAGACCAAAGTCCACTCAGAAAAACAACAACAACAACAGAACTTTTACTCTTAACTGTTTGAGAGAAACTCTGCCAGGACAGAGAATTTGATTCGTCAGAAAGCATTGTGGGAAATGTAGGAGATCAGTAACTGGAGTAGAGGCGGTGGGCTCACCTCCTCCTGCGTTGGACCGCGCTGGTCGTCGGGGGCGGAGATTCAGTTTCCTGCTCTGAGGTTTGGTGGAGGTGGAAACTGTGTTAAAGTGTCTGTAATGACCAGAGTCAGTTTCACAGAGTGAACACAGGATCTGATCAGAGTCACAGCGAGGAGGAGGAGGAGGAGGAGGAGCTTCTTCTTCTGTGGTGCAACATGATGACTGTCTCCAACCTGCTCAACACGAGGAGACGCCGCCACCGCCGCCACATGTGTCCTGATTAAACTGAGACTGTGAAAGATGGATCAAACCAGAAATACAGCAGAACAAAGAACCATTAAACTCTTTATTTACAGAACTGTTCCATCTCAGCACACTGAATTATATCTTCTACATTACTGACTGTTTACACCAAAGGTTCTCATGGAGGGTTCCGTATAAAAGGCTTCATACTTAATATCTGATTTACATTATGTTCTAATCTAATCATAATAATCCTTAAAGAACTCTTTTTTTAAAATGTTCTTTGGAAGAAAGTGGCTCTCAGTGGAACCCTTAGTCTTACACAGAACCCTTGACAAACAAGTGTTCTTTAGGTAAGACACTGACTATGATAAGAACCTCATACGACCACAGTTCTTGTGTGTTTGCTGCGGTTCTGAACTCTGATTGTTTTATAACAAAGGTAGAACTGTATGAAGACAGACGTGTGTCAGAGGACGGAGAACGTGGAGTCCTTCATCCTGCTGATGGTTCTCTGTCCCCCGTCCTTCCCCGTCCACCCCCCACCTCATGTTATCTCTAATAATTACCTGCCGTCTCTCTGGGCCTCCTGTCTGCAGAGAGGAGGAGCGAGGAGAGCTAATTATCCACCGTGGAACCTGTGAGAACCCTGAGATGATGGAGAACAGGTCCAAGGATGAGTTGAAAAGAATCAGAAGGGAATGTGGCCTTCAACACAGAGAGGAGATGATTTTTAATGACTCCCACAGGTGAGGAGGAGGAGGAGGAGGAGAAGGAGGAGAAGGAGGAGGAGGAGAAGGAGGAGGAGGAGGAGGAGGAGGAAGAGGAGGAGGAGGAGGAGGAGGAGGAGGAAGAGGAGGAGGAGGAGTTCTCCTATGAGGACGAGCTGAAGAACCTTTTATGGTTCTAGTTAGCACTGTTCTTTCTACACGGCAGGTTTCAGGTTTTATGATGAAATTTATCACCTGTTGTTTCTTCTTCGTGGTTTATTTTCAGACTTCTTCTACTCTGTTTATTAACGTAGCGCTGTTCCACCACCTTCTGATGGAACGACACTTTGCTCCAAACCAGCTGATGGAACCCGTCTAATCCACGTGTTCTCCTGACAGTTCTTCTTCTCTTGTGTTCTTCAGATGCTAAAACCCACATCAGAGATTATCACGGGAAGATGGCGGCTCACTACTGGAGCGGCTGCGCCGACGTCTTCAACAAACCCGACTGTCAGTCAGGTGAGGAATTCGTCTCCACTGCCGATTGGTCGACTCGTCTACAGGCGCCAACTTGTAATATTAGATGCTGAGATCTGCGGAGAAGTTTGGATTAATGGTTTAATTGTCCTGATGTACGTGGATCCAAACATGAGCACTTTAATGTTTAATTGATGGTTTTATTTTTAATTATTGAGACAGAAAAACATTTCAACATTAACATTCAACAGAAACATTCTAAACTGATCTACACTGAGGATCACATCTTTCAGATGTGCACCGTCCGTTTAGTACGTTTGCCTTAATGAATCTGTTGTGCAAAATACTGCAAACAGGTAAATTCAGTGAACACTGTGATTTATATAAAACTGTGACTGCATCTGTACTGAATATATCTGAACTGAAGGTGATAATCGGTCCAGATTGTGGTGAGGAGACACTCTGATTCTCATCAGCTGTTTGTGGGATAACAATTTTACAGCTGCAGTGTCACATGATCCGTCAGGTCCAATCAGGACTGTCCGTGTGTTTTCAGGTGGGAGGTTTTATCGGGGACGACAGACGCAGCGTTACAGTCTTCCGTCCTTGCTGCTGTCTCGGTCTCGCAGTCAGGGACAGCTCAACCTGGACTTTGGGACGCTGCCTCCGTCCGCCTCTCATGACGTGTTGGACCTCCAGCTGTGACCCGACAAACGCCGCCCTCCACGATGGCCACAAGACGGCGCCACTTTTCATTCGTACTGAGATCGTTCTTTGCAGTTTGACTTCCTGTTTTACTTTGGTTGTCTTCCTTTGTGTGTCTTTGTTGTTTTTACTTCCTGGCTTTGTTTGTTTCATTCGCTAGTTCGTCCTCATTAGTTTGTCTGTACTCCTCTGGATTTTTTTTGTTTTGTTGATTTTTACTTTGTGTTTTTTCCCTGTGTTGTTTCTTTCAGATTATTACAGTTTGAGGACTTTGATTTTTGTGTCTCTTGTTTTGGATTTTTTTGTTGCTTTTGTTTTCATCTCTGTAAGTTTTTCTGTGTTTGTTTTTTTCGTATTAAACTTCTGAAATCAAACACTCCCGTCGTCGTCTGCCTTTGGATCCAAATCAGCCTCGTAAACTCAAGTAAGAAAGCAAAAAAAATAAAACAATAAAAAAATGGAGGCAATCGGTTGCCACAATTTTTGTTTAGTTGATAAACTTTTGATTTTAAAAATTGATTAAAATTATTACTTATTTATTATTAATATTATTTATTATTATTTAATTATTAGCGTCTATGTCTTGTCTTTTGTTTTAACAAAAGCATTAAAAAGTAAATTCATCTGTCCTGTTTTTAGTCACTTTTCCTGAGAATTAAAGAAAAAATTTGGTTGTTTGTTTGTTTGTTTGTTTGTGACTCAGAGTTTATTATGATGCAGATGAGTTTAATGTGACTTTCATATAAAAATGAAGTTAAAAGAAGCTCAATTTGAGTCTGGTTGTGTCTGTAAAGTCTGAGCTGTAAATGTTTGACACGGTGAAACACGTCTCTCTTTCACACTCTCATAACCTCCTTCATTAGCTTCCACTCGATTGGCCGGCTCGCTGCGTATGAAGCTCATTATGAGCATTAATAAGGCGACGCAGCAGCGTTTGTGGAGGTGATAAGCAGGAGGACACACTGAACAAACGCTCACGCAGCTTAATGTGGAAATTAGCAAAGCGCCGCGGCGACTATCAGGCTGTGATGTCATCCATGTGTGACTAAAGACCAGTGAGAGTTAATGAGAACATACAGAGAACATACAGAGAACATACAG
>JAJHUR010133559.1:2372-36551 GCA_027495735.1 Lutjanus campechanus | reverse complement strand
TGATGGTGTGCTTGTCCTGAGTTAAAGTGATACTCCACTTTGTGGAATAAGCCATTCAGTATGTACTCACCACTATGCTGATGTGATGATGGGTGAAGGTCTTCAGTTCACAAAACAATCCTGGAGTTTTAGGAGAAAGGGTAGCAGCCTCATCCAGTACAATGGCAGTGAACGGTGACCACGGATAAAACGTTTAAAAAAAGCACACAAAACAAACACAAAATGTCTCCATCCTGCTTGTGTGGTGTAATCCAAGTGTCCGCGAGCTGCGACATTAGAAATTAACCACAAAAGACGCCATTTACGCCATGTTTTTAGCCGAAATGTCAACTGTAGCATGTAGCCGGTAGGATGTAAACATGGCGTCGATCTCGCGAGACTACCGCACGTGCGTCCATTAAGATATATACGAAGTCTCGCGAGATCAACCATGCTGCTACCCTGTTTCTCCTAAAACTCCAGGATTGTTTTGTGAACTGAAGAAGACTGAAGACCTTCACCCATCATCACATCAGCATAGTGGTGAGTACATATCACTTTAAGCAGCTGTATAACGTTGGATAAGCATAACATTTCATTTTCCATGAATTCTTAAAAGCCTCCTGATGGATTGTTTAAAAGTTTTTTATTATTAAGCAGGACAATCAGAATCAGAAATGTTGGGTTTTTGTCAGCTGTATCTTAACATTAATTCTATATCGCTAAAGACAAACATGAAACTGTAAAATAAAGCAGATAACTGAAAGTACAAACAGCAACATAGGAGAGAAACAAATTTTCAAACCACAGATATTCATTTACAAGCTACTAAAGTACTGAGAGCTGCACACAGAGACTCTTCATGGTGGAAAACATCTTTCTCTCTGCTCTCCTCCACAGAAGTGAGTGGAGTCTTGCAGCAACACATGCTTGTTTGAAGGGCAGAAGTGGGGTCAGTGAGACATCACCAACACCAGTTTAGACATGGGTCGGGTATGCTTTGGCTCTAGTCCTGAGATGACATGACATCTCAGATGTGACATGGCATAGCTTGGCACGATTAAAGTGGCGATGGAAATACAGATAAATTGATCTTAAGTTAATTCAACAGTTTAACTGAAATGTTTGACATGCTTTTTCCCATCCACATGGATGTATGAAAACATTCACACAAGAGAGACATTGCAGATCTATTTATGGATTTATTACTGACCCTGCTCCTATTGAAAAAACAAACTAATAATTTTAGCTGCTGTGTGTCAATCTGTCTCTCCTTCTCTGTCAGCGGCTGGTTTCTGCACTGCAACAAACCAATCTGTATTCCAGCGCCGGCCCCACTCCAGCTGACCAAACTATTTACACTGCCAGGCATAAACACTTACGATTAGGGATGAATCTGATTTATTGCTACAGCTAGCCAGTTGTTAGGCATCTGATGTCATCTAAAACTCTCTCAGTGATTGGTTTGTTCCACAAGTATGAATTATTATTATTGTGTTGCCTAATAATCAAGAGGATCAAGTTTTGCTTATGGCGGCTATTCATAATCTCTAAAAGCAACATCTCGCATTGAAAACTAGACAGTCACTCACAAGTTTTCCTGTAACACAAATACACACACAGCACAAATACACAAAAGCAGACATGCATGCCCACACACACTATTTTTTTCTCTTCCATCTCTCTCTCTCACACACACAGACAGACAGACACACTTCGTTGTTTCTCACAGTCTTGTCTTGCTGTTGTTTGATTTACTCGGCGGCCTCTGACCCTGGCTGGGCTGAGCTGGATGGACTCTTGGCCCTGATGCTGCTCCAACTGGTTCATCTCCAACATAACCCCGCTGGACCTGAGTGTGTGTGTGTGTGTGTGTGTCTGTGTTTGCATGTCTAGATACACATTTTCATGTGCGATCAATTCTTATGTCACTCTGTGGTCCAAAAAACACAAGTACAAGGGGAAATACCTTTCTCTTATTTAGATTTTAAACATGCTATTATTCTATTGTGTTTTATTGTGTTTGCACTGCTTTTGAAAAAGAGTAACTCAAGTTGTCTTCATGTTCTTTGACACAGATGAAAACCTCTTGTCAGCACTACACACATAATCCCAGTGTTTTACAAGCTGCTAACTGACCTTTTGGTGTTATTCATTTCCTGTTGTTGGGAAGCCTAAATCAATTAAAGATGGCAACCATGATTTGACTCCATCTGACCTTTGCCTGTGAAAATACCCACACATTAGCCTGAGAGCATAAGAGTGAGTGTTCCTTCATGCTTTAGATGACTATTTAAATAATTTTACAAATACTGTAGACAGAAAGAATATTATAATATAACTAGCTCATTTATGATTAAACAACAATATGCAGTTGAAAAACAGAATGGCACAAACAAAAAGTGACGCACATTTTGACTGAGCTTCCTTTGTGGTCCACTTTGACACTTCAGCCCTCATGTTTTTCACACCGCAACTCCCTCACATCTCAGACTCCATCTGCCTTATGTTAGATTCTTCCTGGTGGCTCATACAAATGTGATTATCATATCATTTAGAAAATTCTGTCCTCTAAAGGATTTTCACTGACACATTAACTTTACTCAACAGATCCTTCTACAGTACACAATATGGATTTCTATTGTAGCGTCTATCTGTCTGTCTCTTCAATCTGAATCAATGCCCAAAAAGCTAAAAGAAAGCAGTGTGGTAATAGATAAAATGTCCTCCTGGACTATAAGAAATGACTAAATCTCTGGTAAATAAATCTGTCAACACATCTTTGAACAGATAAATCACAAAGGAATCTTTTGCCTTCATATTTCTTTGATGGCTCTTCTTAAAGTCATAACTGGTATTTTTCTAAACACAAGTCTCGTCTTTGAAGGCGGTCCATAGTTCTGAGTCTTTCAACAGATGTGGGATTCCCACTGTTTTATCCTTCACGTGTACACTCCCAAAATATTGAGTTAATAAAGACACTCACTGTGGGTTACAGCTTCTTACAGTAATTGTGTAATACGCTTGAGCTTTCTTGCCGAGTCAGATGAGAAGATTTATACCACATTTTGTTTGTACGGGGTATGAAGCTAGAGCCAGCAGCTTAGCTTAGCATAAAGGCTGGAAACAGGGGGAAACAGCAGGGTCATTCCTATCTTCCCAGGCTCCTATGTTCCCCAGCTTTACAGAGCACATATGGGCCAGCATGGAACATAAGACCATGGGAAAATTCGCTCCAGAAACAGCTAGCCTGGCTTTATCCAGGCCATAGATGTATAGTAGAGAACATGGGTATGGCGTTGCTTCTCAGCCTTGCTTCCAGTTATTCCCAGTGGCTATTTGCAGTATTGCAGTGGAAAAAAATAAATAAACTGAAAACATTTTGATCCATAGAAACTTTATATTTGTAAAATTTTCCTTAAGCTGAGAAAAGCCATTTAAAAATGTGTGATGTCATCTATGGGCTGTGTTGGGTGGGTACATCTGTAGAAATATTATATATTCTGTATATTAAATAGTGGGCCACACACCCCGGAAGTAAACTTGGTAGCTAGAAAAAGAATTTTGGAGTACGCGCCAATCGAATAGATCTCATTGGACGGAAATGCACCGTCTTTGCATCCTGCTCATAATGCATCTCTGGTCCACACAAGCTAATGGTAATAAAATATCCCTGTCAGCAGCTCAAAAGCTCACAAACAGTGAAACATACAAGATACAAACAAAATACCTATAATGTGTTAGTCAATAGGTGCTGATGGGTGGATTTTGTTACCACTGGCCAGAGCCAGGCTGTTTCCCCTGTTCCCAGTCCTCGTGCTATGCTAAGCTTCATACTTTATAGCAGTGGTTCGCAATCTTTTTGAGTCGTGACCCCCCAGAATAATCATGGTGGTGTTCAGACTCCACAAAAAATCCATATTACAGAAAGTCAGGGTGATATTTCTGACGCTTGGTGGGAGCTGTTGCAAATGCCAGCGCCTTACATTTCTCAGTTGATGGTGCTGCTGTTGCTGTTGGACCCACCTTGAGACACAGTCTCCATTTCCTGTAGTACTGAACTGGAATACTTTTTCTGACAACCCATCGCTCTATTGTAGTTGATACATGTGATAGCTCACAAAACTGATAGCTGCTTGGTTAAACAAGATGCTATGGTTTTTGAGTAAGTGTCAAATCAGATTCAAACACTCTGACTCTCACAAACACACTAAATCAAACCTATTCTAAAGCAAATTATACCACTGGTTCAGGTGGTGTAATGTAAAATGCTTGTCCCATATGTTAAATGTCAGTAAGAGGCTAACGTTGCTGAGAGCTACTTCCTGGCTTTCATTCCATGCTGTGCCACAACATTTTATTTTTTTCTCCACAGCCATCTGACAACCTCCAGAAATTGTCTTGTCAAGACGCTACACTGCTTAAAAGCACCATAGTAACACACTTCCTAAGCTGGCCGTGTTAGCTCTTTTCCTTGTTGTGCAACACACTAAACGTCTCAACCCCTTGTTCTCAGTTCCCTTTAAGCCCTTGATAAGGAAGTGGACTAATTTTTTTTTGTCCTTTCCAGCGAGAGTGACCTAAAAGACGGCGGGAGATGAGGGAGGTATGTGTTACAGTACAATAGCCGGTAAATCTCTCGGCAGTAACCACACCAGAGCATTGAGCACATGCTTATGGAGGGAGGCTAATCAGCTTTCTGCAGATGGGCTAATGTCCTTACAGTGGCTGAGAGGGGGGCCTATATTTAGCGTCCACTCTCTCCCTCTTAACAGGGGATAACATTGGCCCTGTTCTCCTCTCCATAGCTCATCTCTCTGCTTAAATTCATCAAGAAGTCCATGCAGACAGTTGAAGGGAAATGAGCAAAAAGATGGCACAAAGCTATGTGCTAAAGAGACTAACCAGATGCAAGAGACATGAGACTTGCACACAGTTGCTTGTTAAAGAATCAGCCTGATAAATCAGATAACATTTAAAAGATAAAGATAAAGACAGACAAGGCAGGATGACAGAGAGACAGATGAAAAAATCAAAGAGGACATAAAAGAGAGACTAAGTGAAAATATTTTTTCTCAGTGTCAGCAGGGAAAGTGACATCTGGAGGCTGAGGCCTCCAGGCATTAGAGAGACGCAGACCTGGAGCCAATCTCCTCAGTCGATTACCATGTGTCCCTGGAGACCAAGGCTCTGCCGGTAGTAAGGTCTGTATATACAGTATACATGACATCTACCTGCTGTTGCAAATACACTCACAGCTAATGAGGTCTGGCAAACGGTGCGCTGACGGCTGCTGGTGGTTGTTGACGCTCGTCGTGACGTCTCTTGGAGGGGAAATCCGTCACATTCAGCTGTCACCTCTTGGCAGCAGTGGTGCCCGCTGGGATTGTGCGGGCACCTTAAGACATTGACCCGAGTGACCTGAGGAGTCCTCTGTCAAAGTCTGGGCACCAAACCTAAATGTCAGAGCTGTTTACCTCAGCTAAACTGAGGTTCACTGAGGTGAAACATCTAAGAAAAGTCATGCAGATTGTTGTACCGGGTAATGTGTGTGGGCGTGATAAAAAACTGAACTGAACTCTTATCTGATGGTCTTTTTTTGCTTTTAATTCTCAAGTTGGTCAACTTGAACACAATTATCAGATCATTGTTGTCCACACAGGACGGCAGTTTAAAAACACATCAAACAGTGAAACAATCTCTTTAGAGCAACAGAAACCCATATGAAACAGCTCAGAGCACACATACAATGAACACAACTTAAATCTGCATCTCAGCAAAGCCACTGTGTCCACCTGTGCGGCTCTTCATCAGCCAAAATAAAACACAAATTTGCACACACCACAAAATAGACTCAACGACACAGCTTTGAATCTGCCTGCT
The DNA here is from genome assembly GCA_027495735.1 of Lutjanus campechanus. Lineage (NCBI taxonomy): Eukaryota > Metazoa > Chordata > Actinopteri > Lutjaniformes > Lutjanidae > Lutjanus > Lutjanus campechanus. Next base: position 30,689 of record JAJHUR010133559.1, on the reverse strand, counting down.
ACATCAGCCAAACACAAACTGTACAAAAATAGAGATTGATAGAAAAATAGGAGATCTGACATGTTTGAGAGAATATGCTGAGTCTCTTGCACTTGTAAAGCTGCAAATGTACACCTGTTATTTTCATGATCGTCACAAAACCTAACCTTTAGCCAACTTGTCTTATTGCCATTCAAATGTTCATGTGGTTGTCTGTGTCTGTACTATTTTTTCACTGTTTCCTCGTTGTTTGGTGTTGTTTACACACTAAGAAGAGATTTAACTTTTGATAGCTGTCATCTGCTCTCACAGCCCAAATTTCCACACATCTCAAACTTTGACTCTTTTCCATAAAAGACAGGATGAAATATAAATTGGCTGATATTCACTGTGCTTCCATCATCTTTGAAGGTTTTCAGGCATGAAAATATTCTCCTCTGCTGACCTTTACCAGTAGTATGCCTTTAACATCACTCCTTTTTAAAGTTGCTCTGCTGCTACATCTCTGCATACACAAGCCAGTCTCCACCCCTCTTACAAACAGTTTTTTGTATCATGTTTTCTCTTTCTTTCTTATACATGGAAAGTAAACATTTTTACAGCGCCTAAAGCATATCAAAATGATTTTAAACTGTGTAAAACAGTAAAAAAAATTACCATTGTATGTTTTTGATAAGAAGATATATTAATGTGTATTAAAATTAATTTTACAAAACCTGCTGTCCCTATTTCAAAATGCATTTCCAGCACATTGTAAATCTGCTTTACCTACTGTTTAATATATATATGAAACTTAAAGGTACCCTGTAGAGTTTTTGACCACTAGTAGTGCTATGGAAAAATGTTTCTACAAGCTACCCCTGTTTTGTTTGCATTGTGCAAGCATACAAGGATTGACGTGTGCAACCATGTGGGCAGGGCGATTTATATCCAGCCACCAATTTTATGTGATTCTATCGACAGTTGGTGGTGTTAACAAAGAAGCATGTACAAAAAAGCATGTACAAAAGAGCCTCAAAAGGCAAAAAAAGAAGAAACCCACAAGCTAGCAAACATGGGTATAAACCACAGACACATACATAGACGGTACATTGACCTCCTTAGGCCATAGCTGCTATACATCACCGCCATATTGGACCGGGAAAGACTGGCCTGTGAACAAATACAAGGATTAAAAAGCACTATAACATTTACATTTTTAAACCAATTTCAATGAGTCATGCTATATTCAATGTTACTGATCAACAGGGAGGGGAAAAAAGTTGTTTTTCTAACTTACTCCGGGTAGATCATGAGCCCTTGAATATAAAAACAACTCATTGAAACTGAGAAATGTAACGATACAATGCTTTTTATCCAGAAAAAACACAGCTCCCACGTAAGAGCAGTTTTTGCCTCTCCAGTATGGTGGTGACGTAGATGTACAATCCAAAGGCCAACGCAGCATCAACGTATACAAGTCTATGATGTAAACAATACATGGTTGAAACTATTCATAAATCTGCTTTCCAAATGTTCAGTTAGGATGAAAGTGCACTAAACAATATACACAGTGTGTAAATTAAATGCAAACATTAACTTTTGTTTGTTTGCAAGAAAACTCTACAGGAAACCTTTAAGGAAGCTCAAGCTGTAAATTTAACTAATATCCCTTTCAGTTTCACAAGAACACTTAAGCATGTACAGTTGCTTAACTGCATTTTGAAACAGGTCACAATGTGATGCAAACGTATTTTTAAATGCATTATGGGCAAAATATTTCCAAATACTTTTCTTTTTCTTTTTCATCCCTCACAGATGATTAGATTATCTGTTTTCTGTGATAAATAGCTTTTTGGTTATCAAGCCGTGCACTATATTTTGCAATCCAATAAAACTGCAGATAAAAGCAGTTCTTTCGCTCAAAATGACCATCTATTTTATTATTATAAGCATTTTTTGATCCAACCTCCACCTCCCCCTCTCTGTACAGATGATGAGATTATGTTGTTACTTCCCCTTTGGTAATCAGGATGTGTGCTTGTCCAGCAGGACTGCAGATAAGAGCAGAGTCTTCAACTAAACATTTAAAAAAAAAAAAAAAAAAAAAAAAGAAAGAAAAAAAAAAACAGTTGGTCCAAATAAACCTCCCTCAGTGTAAGAGACCTTACTCAGCATACTGTAGGTAAACTCTCTGTTCCACAGTACATTCATTATCACCTTCAAAATGTCAATTAGACAACTCGACAGTTCTCTACGATAAAGAATCACAAAAATCTCTTCCCTTTAGGCTTTATCTAGGCACTTAAAATTATTCCTGTACAGAAATAAAGCATGCATTGTTTTGTTGTTTCTTTTTTTTTCTCCTCAGAATTTGGATAAAGTTCAGTATCAAAGTAGATCTTTGGATTTGTAAACAAGTATCCAGTTCCTCATTTTGCATTGTCTGTGAAATGGAGTCCACAGTGCACATGGAAAAGGTCGGAAGGTTGCAATTGTTTGACCATGGATCAATATCATCAGTACATCATGTGTGTTCTCTGTTACTCTCTGTGGCTGTATGAGTCTGTTTTGGTTTTTAATGTTAATATTATACATGAATCTGAGTCCCTGTGAGCCGTAACTCACAACAGACGAGAGAAATATCATTGTATCCAGGCTGTTGGCCACTCTGAGGCTGAGCTGTGGTTTCGTCTACGAAATCGATCTTAGCTGACGATAGAGAGAACCCTAAAACCCATGGGTCAGCCTCTCTCATTGGCATCTCTCCTTGTGTGCTCAGCTCCTCCTGCCGTGGCACCCTACCCACGGGGAAAAGCCTTCCTCTGGCCCGCTGCCTTGATTCAGGGTTCCTTGTCCTCATTTCACCTCCGTCCTTTATTCTCTTCTTTTATTGGCGCTCTTTGTTTAATTTCGTCTCCTGGTTTTCTTTCTCCCATTTCCCTCAATTTCCAAACTCAAGGAAGAGATAAAAAGATAATCATTCATCCCTTTCAAGGAGGTATCAGCTCCGCCAGTTCTGCCAAAGTGCACGAAAGCACAAAGGTTTAGTTACAGGGTAACCAGGTGGCGTACATGGGGTGTTGTGTAGGAGAAATGAAATGCTGAGGAGGTGATGGAGGACAGGGGTAGATGGGCTGAACCTGTGCTACATAATAGTTGCTGAAGTTGCCATCTGAGACGTAAGGAGCTGGCTGGTAGAAACAGGTGACATTGGCAGCGTTGGGGATGGCGTTCTGCTCAGCTAGGACCCTCAGTGCAAGCGAGGAGATGAGGCTGAGCGTCTGACGCCTCTCGTGGCCCATCAGGCACACCGTGCTCTCCTGCACCACGTCATACAGCGTGGCCAGATAGTCATACTTCCTGTCCTCCAGGTCTACAAAGTGGTTCTGCAGATATGACTCCAGCTTCCTCCTTTGCTCACTCACATCAGGAAAGTCTATGAAAAAACGCGAGCACATATAACGCTGCAGCAACTTCATCTCGCTATCGGAAGCTGCGCGGAAACCTCGGACCAGCAGGTGGCAGTACTTCAGCAAACCACCGCCTCGAATCTCCTCTGGGCTCCGCGTGCAGATGAGGCGCCTGCGCAGGTGATCGAGGGCGGTGGGGAAGTCGCCGTAGACACTCTCCCCGAGGATTGTGGGGTGGAACGTGGCGGCCATGGGGTGCTCTGAGCACTCATAGAAGAGGAGAAGTGAGTCTAGACGAATCTGGAAGGAGTCCACGCTGAACTCAAACTGCCGTCGAAGAGAGTCCACGAACTTGAGCTCCACATTCTTGCCGCGGTTGTTGGAGAGGGAGATGAGACTCCAGCGGTCTGAGTCATTGCACACCTTCACCATCTTCTGCACATAGGCCTCCTAAAAATATGCAAGGGAAACATTAGCTGTCATCACAGACTCATAGGGATGCACAATAAATCCTGGGATAATAGCAAATTTATATTGTCATTTATTTTTAGGATTATGAAATTATAGCAGATAAATATCAGCTATAACAATATGTAATTTGACAAATTATGTTTACGTATTTTATTTGAATTCTTAGGCAAATGCTCTAAAAAAGAAAGCTTTTGTTGTAATAGTGATGTTAGATTCGATTAGGTCAGAGCTATGGAATATTAAACACAATATATAAGTCTTTATATAAGGGGTCTTTCACATTAAAAAACAATAACAAAAGACTTAGTTTGATGATGTCATGAAGTAGTATGGGATCATGGGAGTTGTTATCTTCCTTTTAAACAGCCACCATTGCTGATGAAAATCTATCTGAGATGACTCAGATACCGATCTACAGTTTGTAGATATTATAATGCAGAAGTGTTACACATTGTAGCTTTAATTTAAATTCTTAGACAAAATGCTCTATAAAAGCCAAAGTATGTTTGCTATTTGATGTACTTGACTAGAAAAAATAAATGAACATTTGAAGAGTCAGAACTGCTCTTCGTTTTTGCTGTAATAGTGCGTCAGTTAGATTTGGTTTGGTCTGAGGTGTGGGATATTATATCATCCATCGTCGCTCACTACATCTGAGCCCTTCTTACCCTCAGATGTGTATAAACTACAAGTTATATTAACTTATTTGTAAAATACAATAAAATGAAATGATCAGTCATCAGTAATGGCCATGAGAAGCAGGTAGTTATCAGTTATTGGTATTGGCTGAAAAATATCCATATTGTGCTTGTGATTAGGGTCCAATACAACATTATCAACACAATATTGGCCAATCACATCTATATCGGTGTCTGCATATATGTTGTGTGATATGTGTCTGTATAAAAACTTTTAAAACAAAACATAAAATAGATTGTTTTTATTTGTTAGCCTTAGCATTCTGTGTGTATTTGATCCTTTTTCCCAATTTAGGTTTAATATATCCATAGCCTCTATTTAGCTCTATTTGTGTTTGTTTAATTTAAAGTAATTTATAATTATAAAATGTTTCAGTGCCCTGAAATAATTTTGGACTACTGAGCACTGTAACAACTTTTGAAAGATCATTTCAAAAATGTGTTTATGTACATATCCTAATGAATAATAGCTGATAGTCTAATGCATCTCATATTTGTGCAAGTTTTAAGTCAGTAACTAAAAACTGAAGTCAAGAAATGAAGGACATTATTGGATTTAATAGCTACATATGGCTAGATTTATTTAACTGGTGAAGCAGAGTCATAATCATAAAAATCATAAAAACATTTGATCCTACATACACAGCAGACAGAGACTTTTTCAATTTGTTTTCTGTATTTTATAAATTCCTTTTCTATAGCTTATAAAGGCCGCTGCAACAGGCTGCAAATTACAGGCTACAATGGCTCCGAATTATGTTTTTTGACGTTTTCCTAAGACGAATATGTGTCAGATTTTCTTTTTTTCCCATCACACAGAGGCCTACTGACTGGCCTGTGTCTGTTAACTAACTCCTCCTCTTCTCGTTTCCTCCTTTCATAGCTGTAATATAGTGTTAGTTCTCTTGCATCAGTGCATAATCTTTTTTTCATATTCTTCTGAAAACCACATTACAGCTGGTGATCAGACACACATAGACCTACACAAGGGGGGTATTACTGTGAGGATCTTCTAGATGAAAAATGTTTAAAGCCAGCCTTAGTCTGCACAGGCTTCAACAGACATTGATGTTAATTGTAGCAGATAAAAATCTGGATTTTGGTCTGTTAGTCATGATGTTTTGCTGATCACATCTGCTGGTGGGCCATTAGTAGCCTGGGTAGTCCTCGGTATCCAGGTAACCGAGGGCCGACTTATTAATGTGGATCCGACTCCAATTGGATTAGACAGAATCCTCTTTGAATTGGAAACCAACCTTTTTACTATTTGAAGGCTTGTATCTCTGCGCTGGCTGGATGTGTTGAGGGCAGACCTCAATCTTGTTTTTGTGAGATTCATTTGCATTTAATTTAAGTGCATTTGCAAACAGAAAACGCTTATGGTTTGACTGGAAAACTTAAGCAGTGGAAAATTTAAAAAAAAGGGAAAATAAGGTTCTATTGCAAAAGTTTTAGACAAAATATGATCTATATATATAAGTCATATGTTATAACTGTATACTACCTTTAAGGTCATTGGTGTGATCTTTTCTTTATTCACTCCCTCGGGCAGGAAGTCTAGCAGAGAGTCCAGCACTATGTCTTTTACTATCTGAAACTCCATCTCTCCTTTCAGCTCGGCGCAGAATATCAAGTCCAGATCCTTCCAGCCTAGCCCGCTGTCCTCATGCAGGACGTAGCTGGCCGCGGAGCCGTTCAGACGCACCTCCCGGACATGTATCCGCTTCTCCTCCATGCGGCTCCGTACCACCTTGACGATGTCCCGCGGCTTCACCTCCAGCGTGGGGAAGCTCCAGCGGCCGTGGATGGGGATGGAGCCGGTGAGGATGGCGTCCAGCCGCTGCACTTGCTCCCAGTTGAGCACGCTGAGGTTGATGCTCTCCCCGTCCGAGCAGCTGTCAGCCGCAGCGGACTCCACACTCTCGTCCATGTCGAGAAGAAGAGGTAGACTGACGGATGTAAACGAGCAAACTTTCCACTGACTCCTGCTGGAGTTAGTGGCATCAGATAGCTGCAACTTTGTGGAGAATTGAGCGTTCAGAGCTGATGTCTGTCATAACTGCGAGATGCTGGACGACAGCGCGTCTCTACGCATGACGGAAAGAACTAGTTGGGCGGTGTTATGCTTGTCCTACTTCTTACATAAAGTCTGCAGTCCAGACAAATTCAATTCATGAGCTTTCCAGCCGCCCAGGCTTAGTCACTGTTCAGCATCTGCTGCCCCGCTGCGCGCTCCGGTCTTCTCCGCTCCTCTCCGACGTTGTCTCCAAACTTTGGAAAGCAGACATCAACTGTAAAAATGATTGTTCCGCACAGTGTCAGCTTCTCATCACGTCCCAAAGGCTCACTGACGCATCCATCACCTCCGAGGAAATGTTTCGTCCACCGCAGAAGTTTTACTTCACTTTTACGCACCGACTACTGCGCGTCGCTCCTGCGCAACAGCAATTTTACGCATTGTTTTAAAGACTGCTGCACGTATCCACTGCACACCTACTTTGAGAAAGTGGTGTATGGCGGCTTTCCCTCTCACATTTTGGACGTTTTTTGCTCGCTGATACTGCGTGATGCCACAGCGGTCCCGCTCCACAGCTGCTGGAGAAGTTGTGATCAGAGTGCTTCCGTCTGAGAAGCGTTGGGGCGGGTCGGTTTGATTGACAGCCCACACCTACTAATAGCTGCTGCTGCTTCTCAAAGTTACTTTGAGTGGCTGCAAGCCCGGAGACTGAGGCGTGTCTGGAGAATGGGCGTCACGAGAGAAGAGAAGGAGACACTTAGGACGCTGACCATTAACCAAAACTCGCTTTGAGTCGGTTTCGCATTACTCATTCTCCTCTCCAAACGCCCCCAGTGAGACAGCACCCAGCACTTATCCTGCATTTTGCATTATCAGTAGTTATATTGATCACACCTCTGTTGTTCATTGACCAATTTGATCACTGCAGTGACTATAAACTCACTTATTTTAACAAGCAGATGTCCAGATTTCTAAAAATATTTGAAGTGATGAAGCGCAAGGAATTTTCACTTACCGACTGATATCATCGGCCGTGTATTGGCCAATCACAGCTATATTGGTGTATGTCGCTATCGGCATATATTTTGTCCAATGTGCTCCTGTATGAAAACTTTGTTTTTTAACAGAACATAAGTGCAGATTGTTATTGTCAGCATTCTGTGCATATTTTATCCGTTTTACTAATTCAGGTTTAATACTCACATATATTTTTAACTATTTATGTTTTTATTTATAGTTATTTAGAATTAATAAAAATACCAGCGAGAGTTTACTGTTTCAGTGCCTTGATATCATGCTGGACAATAAAGTTTGCTGTTAAACCATAAAATATCCTGCCTCCATACCTTTGTTGAAAGGGATCGTTGCAAAATAATTGCGTGTTTATGTAGATATTCTATGATCTGCATTAAGAATATTTGTCAGTATGTTGATATTGGAATTTATTTACTCCCTAATATCAGTATTGACCCCAAATTCCAGTATCCATAGGACCCTACTACATTTAAACAAATCAGCAGAAACACAACAATAAAAAAGAAGCAAATTGTGTCGGTGAGATTAAAAAACCCAAGAGGCTCATAGAGGGAATCTAACATCAGTAATCAATAATAATAATGATCAATAATTATGACCATGAGCACAGAGATAAGCAAACAAGCAACTGTATAGATCCAAAAGTAAACATAAAGTAAGCAACATAAATCAAGCAAAAAATATGGGTGCTTTGGCTGCTGCACAGTGGCTGTCTCCTCTTTTTGTAGTGTAAAATAACAAATACCGAGCAGTTAGTCTATAACTGCTCAGTTATAGACGTGTTAACTCTGGATAACAACTTGACAAATGTATTCATTTTATTCTTACATTACAGTTAGTCAGGAGTCTGGTCATTCACAGGTGAGGCTGGGAATGCATATACACCCGACGCCCTCTAGGGGTGGTTTTTCATCCATCATCATCTGGCCCTGCAGGCATTTATGTGCAGCACCTCCTCAATATGAGGTTATTCAAAAATTAGATTTTAATTTATATCTAATGTGATATGTATTTAATTATCAATTTAAAGGTTAAAAGAAAATTAGTTTGTGGTGTTATGAACTTTTCTGATATGTACGATCTATAAACTGTCTGTCTCTCGGTATGTAGGGTATAGGCCACATAGTCTGTGCAGGTTAGTTGTCATGGAGAATCTATCAGCACAGAGCTTGGCGCGTATATCTGCGTCACTACAGACGAGCCCATAAACCAGCTTACAGCAGATTACCCTGTACGTGCAGTGACTCACACATTCACACAGACACACACATGCATGCGCACAGAGACTCATGCGTGCACACTTACACCTCTGCAGATAATGCAAAACGTATGCCATTCGAAGGTATTATTACTGCATGCTTGGATCATAAAACACTGAAAGAAGCATTCTGAGCAAAATAATGTTTGTAATGAGAAAAGTTTTTAAGCAATGTAAGACCAAACCACAAACAACTGAAACAGCATGTGTTTTGGTGGAGTAATTGGGCTGCACAATAACCAAACTTCCTCCACATTTTCACATCGACTAGTTTTTAGTATATCCAGTGGTAACTAACAGAGTACATTTACTCAAGTTCTGTACTTAAGTAAATGCTTTACTTTACTTGCACATTTCCATTATTTGTTAGTTTATAGTTCTGTTCCACTACCTTTTGGAAGCCAGTATTGTACTTTTTACTCCACATTTATTTGATAACATTAGTTCTTAGTTACCAGGGGCTGATTTAGTCACTTTGGGGCTTAAGGCAGACATAGGCATGGGGCTCTCTGCATCCTTTGTTCTCCCCCCTTTGTCAATCCTTAAAAAATGAATAAGAAATGAAAAGAAACTTTCATTCATGTTGGAGTGCTAAACATGAATTGGAGTCTCATTGCCTCATTGCCTCAGTAAAAACGCTTTTCTGACATCTGGTGGTACAGCAGCGGATACCTCTATATCTCTTGGCAGACGACAGCAGGCTGAACAGGCTGTGGTTAGCGTGGGTGTTGTCTTTAAGTATCCTGCTCCCTACTTTTTCAGCACTGCTGAGGTGGCTTCACTTAATTCAACAGTCCATACACCATGTAAAGCTGTTTTTGTTTATTCGTGCTGACTACCGTCTATGTGCAGAAAGATAATTGAATAGTCAAATTAATCGGTAGGCCCTGAGAAATTTGCTCCACCTTGACCAGCTACAGACCAGAAGTGCCTGTGTGTACATTTTCCCAGGCAGAGTTACATTATCCACTTAAAAAGAAGACATGATATTCTGTGGTTACTGCCAAAATCAATATGAAAGTTCCTTGTAGTAGCTTTAAGTAAGAATGCAGGACATGTAACAGAATATTTTTACACTGTGGAGTTGCTACTTTTACGTAAATAAAAGATTTTTAATATAAACGGTAGCAGGTCACATTTTATCTGTCATGCATTTGCGCCATAAATGCACAGAGATCACATGCATTCCTGTAAACTGTGTCATTTCACTATATGATATGAAGAATTTAGGTCAAGTTAGCTGTGACTAATTTAAGTGTCAATGGCATTTGTATATTCAGTGAAGTGTGCTGGGGCTGTTTTCACTTCTTGGTATTGCTTCTTTTCTCAGTCTCACTGGGTGTCCACAGTAGCAGCCACTAGTAACTATTAGTAATTAACTAAATGAAAATGAAAAATGAAAGTGACAATAAATTTCAGCGCAATGCAAAACGTAAAACTTTATTCAAGCTGATTCACAGACAATTATGTACCAACATTTCCACATTAAATACAATGTAGCTCTGTAGGTTTAGACATCACAGCAGGTCAGTCACACTCTTTCCCCATTCACCAACAGGCTCAATGTCCGGCTTACTGCTGGGGATTCTTACCATGAAGCAGCTACTTAACTGACCTCTGACTTGTCAAGTGGATGACACCGGCTTGGTTTCCAATGTCTGACGACATCAGAGGATTGACGAGGGGATTTCAGATAGACAGATAGACCCCTTGTCAGGAGGCCAAACCGATCGGCACATTTGGAAGCAAATTTGTGAGTGAGTACGTGTATCCTCACATGCATGTATTGTGTCTGTGTGTGTTGATATGAATACTGCAAAATTCATTATGTGTGGTTATGTGCATTTTTTGTGCATGCCCCTATGTGTGTGTGTTTTTTTTTTGTGTGTGTGTGTGTGAATTATATGAGCTGAATGTGATGACATCCATCTTTGTACTCAGAAATATGAAAGTAAATGAAACCAAGAGCTTCATTCAAAAACTTTGTCAACTCATCCTTTGATTGATGGCCACCTGCTCTCTGATCGCATCTAAAGTATCTCTTTCCCCACCTTTGCACTGTGCACCCCTATCTTTGGCTGTATCCCTCCCTCCATTCTATCCCACTCTTCCTTTTCTTGCTCATCCTCTTTCCATCCCCTTTTTCACCATTCCTGCACGTGGAAGTTCATTAAGAGATTACAATGAGCCCGTTAGCTGAACGTGCCTCCACTGTCTTCCTCCTTCCCTTTCACTCCCTTAACACCTCCTACTATTTTTATTTTAGTGACCCAACATACACTCTTTACATGGTACATCTAATGAGTTCTTCTCTCTACTCTTTCTAGTGTTGTAGACTGGAGAGTGAAAGAAGTCTTGCACCGTGGTATGATATCAACCAACAAGCAAATCTATAACCTTAGCTGACTCAAGCTAACATTATTTGATTAGTGAGTGAAAGGTCCATTGTGTAAAATTTACAGGGATTTATTGGCAGAATATAGCAGAAATGGTATATAATATTATTAAGGATGTTTTCATCAGTATATAATTACCTGAAAATAAGAGTTATTATGCGTTTGTTGAATGTAGAATGAGCCCTTTATATCTCTAAAGGGTGCAGGTCCTCTTCCACAGATGCTACCATGTTGCTACCATTGATGTATTAAGGAGAACTAGATATAGCACTGGAGGCCTCTGTTCATTCTTATGAAAGCTGCTCAGTGGGGCATGAAACTGCTTTATTATTTAATTATGCGACTCATCTACTTTCCAAATATTATGGGTCAAATCATGACAGTGAAACTAGTCACTTTGGAGGACTGTGACAAAAAAAATTGTCCACCCTTTTATAGCTGCTTCTTTCACAATGTTGGCTTATGGGAAAAAGTATTTTGGGGCCATAGTGCATCATGTGAGATGTGTGTAATTATATGGTTTGGCCAATATGCTTGAAAGCTTGGTGCTCTTCCTGGGGAGCTTGTTGCTCCACCATAGCTTTACAGTAGCCGAAAGCAGACAAAGCAAACATTGGTTCTAGATACAGTCTTTTGCATTTTACACAAGCTTCATGGCCACCGTAGATCCTACGCGCTTGGAAGGGGAGAGTGAGAGGAGCCAATATATGCCACTAAATCCTACACACTGGTTCTCTAATAGTTAAGAAAAGCTACTGTTTTTTTTGTTTGTTTGTTTTTTTTATTTTACTGTCCGTATGACACCATAAGGCGCAGTGAAAACGTTAATGGTAGTGATTTGAAATCTTTGCCAAATTGGAGATTCAGCGCATTTTTGCACATTAGCATTTGGCTTACACATTGAAACAGAATGCATGAACCGTGAGATTTTATTTTGAGGGAAGAGAATAACAGCTGTATGGAGAAAAAAATATCCTTGCCATCTTCACCTGGTTGCCATTGTCTTGTAATCAAAGTAGCTAGCAACAGTAACACTAATGGTTAGCTTGAAGATAGGACTTTGTTCACGTTGTTTACTTCAGCCTCGTATTCATTTTTTTCATTGCTGTATAATACCCTGAAAATATGAATTGTTGTGTTTTTGTTAATGAGCAAAGGGCACAGGTCCTCTTCTACGGAGTCCACCATGTTGCACCGCCATGTTTCAACACTATCCCAGATTGGACAACCAAACACTGGCTCTGATAGAGATAGAGCCTCTGGAGTTTTTCACAGCCACCCTAGGTTCTCTTAACATGCTTTAAAGGGGAGGGTGACTCGAGGTGTTTGCAATCTGCAAACTCGCTACTAGATGCTACTAAAACCTACAGACTGGTCCTTTAAGAAAAGGCAGAAAGTTGGACGGTGACACAATAACTGTTTAAGTTGTTAACTTAGACTTTAGCGCAAGTAATGATTCATCTGCAAGCAATTACGGACCTTCCTGCTCCTGCTACTGTGCATGAAATTCACATTCTCAGTGTCCAGCCCATCGCCCTTTGACACATATACCGTAGATGTAAAGTACTAATGACACTGTATCCTGGCAAAGACTAACCTCGACAGTATCACCAATCAGTTTTAACCCTGACCTCAGCAAGAGGCGTTTGTTGACCCCAGTCAACCTTGAAGAACGCATTCAGTAGTGTAAGCCCCCACTAAACTCTTCCACAGCCACTAATGAGATTCGCTGACGTGCCCTGCGCTGTAAGCCAGGCTGTAGTGCTCCTAGAAGGTGCTCCATGTGGGAATAATGATAGATGTAACAGTGAGAATATTGTATTAAAAAGAAGACAGAACATTGAAATCGAGGTTAAACGGTGGCTTTTCAGTGTGAGTAAGCATGCACACTTTTGCAAAAATCTCTCTTTTTATCTCTGAGTCTTTGAGTTAAATTTGTGGAAGGCATTGTCTCTAAATTGATCTTTTATCGTCTAACCACATAAGATAATTATCTGACCAAGTTGAGCACCAAAGTTCACAGACATATTGCTTTGCTGTTATGCAATGCAAACAGCATAAAATACAGATGTTTAGAATTAATCTTTCATTCAATAATCACACAGCGGATTTTATTTGTACAAAAACACCCTGTGAACTGAACTGAACTCATTATTATTATTATTATTATTATTATTATTATTATTATTAGTAGTAGTAGTAGTAGTAGTAGTAGTAGTAGTAGTAGTAGTACTATTTTTATTTTATTTTATCTTATTTTTATTTTATTGCAGCCCCAGAGATAAATACAAGTCCTCTGTCCTCTAAGTCAATAGTTTCCCCATATTTTAACCAACTTTTGTGTTCTTTCTTGACCTGTCATATCTGAGGGCAGCAAACTACTGTGACAAAATAAACAGGAAATGAATTGCTCAATCTATGACTCAGCTTCCTGTATGATACTGTGGTTGGAGATGTCAAGATCACACTGATATACTGCGTTGATCTCTGACCCATGTAAACACATGCAGCGATGCACATGCACAAACATGCATCATGAATTGACTCTCAGTACCTCAGCTGTGACTAAAAATTATTTTTATTACTAGTTTGTAATTTAAAAAAAGTTGATTGTAATCATCTGTTCATCAATAGCCAGAGAACCTGATAACCCAGCAGTTTCCAACCTAGGGGTCAGGCCCCAGCAAGTGATGTGCGTCACCAGAGATAAAAGGAAATGTTGAGATGAAATGATAGTTGTATCTGTTTACCAGTTTTTCATATTCATAATCTACACTTTTATGAATTTTATATATTTAATTGATTTAAAAACGTAATTATTCATGATTTATCTCAGCATGCAAAACCTACATTTAATTCAGAGGCTATCTGTGCTTCTGCCTGCACTAAGGCCAATGATTTCGTAGATTTGCACACATGTAGTTGGTACACAAACTTTTCAAACAGAAAGACTGGCTATGTGGCTGCAGCCAGACTTTCAAGCCTTTTTGATTTCCATGCCTACTCTTTTCCTCCTGCAGTGATAGCGTGTGGGTTAAAGGGGGGTACTGTGAGCTGAACAATTTACAAAGTGCTCTGCCTAAGCATGAAAAATCCACAGCCCATGTCTGCTGTCAGTTCAGCTTAAAAACCATCGGCAAGAGTTGCATTGACATGGCCCTGGATGAGCAGGGCAGACACCATATCAATGTGCACAATCCAAGGGCAAAGGAGAACGTGGTAATCTTTAAAAGCCTCATTATTGTGACCTGCTGCATTGTCAAACAATAATATCCCACATTTGTCACAGTGAGTCTCTTTTTGGCATTTATTGTGTTGTTTAAGTTTGCAATGTGTGAACAGGCTGTGAGCTAGATGCCTACATCAGGTTTTCCATTGTGCATCAACTTTGCAGTGTGATATTTCCTTTTCCATTTACAATTTACATCATTTCAGGCCTTTCAAACATTTAAAATATTCTTGAAATAAAACAGAGGGAAAATATTCGTCTTTGGCTGAAGCGGTTATGACATGTATATGCGTGGCTGGATTATCAGCCAAACAAAGTGGTTCCCCAGAACCAAAGGCCCCAGAAGCTCCAGGTTTAAATTGGTGTTTAATTGAATGAAAAAATGTTTGGGAGTATGCGCCCCTAAAGCATGATAATAACAACATGATTTGACCCTTTTAGGGAGATTCTGCTTTATTACTAATCTTTTTCAAAGAGGGTTTCTGTCAAAATCTAGTTTTAATATACTCATTATTTCAGTTTTGTGAGAGCATATGTTGCAAATTCTAAATTTAATGTGTTTAATCAAGTTTACCACAGAGCAAATATGTGCAATATCTTGAGCTCTGAGTGCTGTATGGTTTTGAGTCTTAGTCACTAGAGCAGGACGTATTGTGTTGTAGCTGTACACAATACACAGCGAATGGAATACATAGGGGGTGGTTGAGGCCCAGCAGTTCTTTTTGCCCTAGACCCCCCCCCCCTAGGAAGTTGATACAGCCATGCAAACTTGCTACCAGTGATGGGGAAACAAAAATGTTACATAAAATATATATTCATGTGGCATGTTTTCTGCCTCTTCCTGAGAAATCTGAGAAATAAAAATAAAAGTAACATTAGAGTTAATAGTAGATAACTTGTTCTGTTTGTAAAATAGAAGAGGAGTAACTTATTTTTGGTACATTTACTCTCACCTCCCTTTTCATACACCATTCTTCCAGTTTCATGGAGAAACTGGAAAACCCCTGAACAGACTTGTCAAAGGTCATACTCATACGCAGCATGAAGGTACTGCAGTGCCATCTGCTGGATATCAGCAAACAAGCCATGTTGCACTGGATTGGCTGGAGACACCCTGACTCTGTAAGGCTTCCTCTAACATCTCAGTAGGTGGTGCTCTTTTCATACTGCTGAAACAGCAGTTCATTTATCCACGATTTTTAACTGTGATCTCTCTCATTCTCACTTTCCCACACTCCTGACTGCACAGAAATGTTTGCACATGTATTTGTACAGCTGTGTTGGGTAAACAGTGTCATCCAAGAGCCAAGTTAGGTCATTTTATTCTTTAATGTGGTGTATTGTGGATGCAGTAATGAAATACATGCAGCCATGACAGAATAACCCAATGTAGTTATCAATCATTGGAAGCACCTCCGTCTCCTGCTCTCTGCACATACGGCAATATGTGAAGAATGATTTAGGGTGTTCTGTTTAGAGTCACGCTGACATTCAGTATATCGTTCATATCTGCTGTGAGAAATCTTTATGCCATTCAGGCTGCATGACTGATTTGACTGCATGAACTCTGAGTTATTAAACATTTTTATTCTTTTCTGCAGATTTTTTGTTGTTGTTGAGACCTGTGTCAGCATTATTATGTAGCCACGGCAACAGCTCACAACTTTGTCTGTTCCTCGTCTGTGAGACGGGATGACTCAAAGGGCTGTTTGCATGTGCAGCAGAGGCGAATGCTCAGGATCAGCTTTGTTTTGACTCTGCAAAATGATTTATGGACACAAACAATGAAAAAAAGAAATGAATGCCTTTGAGGTGTGCAAGTGCACGTCTTATCAATTATTGACGTCATCTTGCAGCCAGTATCTTCTGCCTGTGCACATGTAAACAGGGTGAAAGATGACATTTCCACTGTGCTTCTGCATCTGCAACCTGTTAGGGAAAGATATTATCCAGCCTGAGTCAGACAATATGTTGAAATGGCACAGAAAATAAAAGCACAACAAACAGTCACACCCTCTTGGTGGCAGTAATCAATCTGCTCACAGGATCAACATATCAACAAACAGCTCAGATCAGGTTATGACTGGGTTTTGTGGAGATGTGTTGGGCTCCAGGGCCCATATTACAGAAACTTCCTGACTTGCAGATCCTACCCTAACTGTTTGGTAACCATGGTAATTAGGGTTAAGACCTCATTTGGGTAAATAAATAAAAAAACATTACAGAACTGTTCCTACATCCATGATCCTCCTAATGTAAGATAGGAATGTATATTACACAAGCAGCTTCCCAAATTCTCAAAGAAACTTCAAACTTTAGGAAAACTGACAAACTGTCAAAAAGTTCACTTTTCCACCTGTAGTGGTACCTAACTTACTTAATAGCTAACAGTAATGTTCGCTGAATGCAGTCTGATGCTACTAACAGTAGCTAATGGTAGTTTTAACTCACCTGTCTTGAAGTTAAGTGCCCATCATTATTTTTGCTCTATTCTTGTAAGTCTCAGTGTATGTTCAATGATAAAAAACCAATGGCTACAAAGGCGATATTTGAAAAGTAGCATCAGATACTGAGTGAGAATTTAGGATTTTCTAACCTGCAATAAGATAGGATTCTTAAAGTTAGTTAGGATTTGCCTCTGGGAAAAATCCTATCTTAGACTCTTCTTATATCTTAACTTAGACTTATAGACAAAGAGGATCTTAGTGGTAAGATCTTGAAGGAAATCCATCCCGGCTTGCTGTGGTGAAGCCCTGCGGGAGCTACAGCTGCAGGTGATGTGGCAGTAATTTCATGCCGTGGTCAGTCATTTGGCACTTTGCTCTATCATGAAAGGTTTAGGGTGGAGCTCCACTGCTCTGCTCGTCTGTCTCGACGTCTGTTAGAGTACGACCTTGGTGAGCAGTGATTTAGGGTGAGGTGTTCTTCTCTTGCTCCCACCAAGCAGAACAGCGGTGGGCGATGGGAGGGAAGAGGACGGTGATTGAAAGTTGAAAATAGAAAAAGTGTCTCTGGTGTATAATTGAGGTCTTGGATGAAGACACAGAAGAGTGAAATAGGGAGTAGAATAAAGTGGAGACTGCATGGAGTGGTGATGAGTTGGACATCGGGGGAAAGTGGGGAAGAAGGAGGGGGTTAGACAGCATAAACAAAACATTAGGAGCAGAGGTGGATAAATGATGAAGAGCCTGAAATAAAATTGCTAACTCAAGCCCTAGAGGACCACGTCACCGCCTCACATGCAGCATCCAGCCAGCTGGGTCTATCCAAGCCTGATGTCAGATACCACAGCTTTCTTTCTTCACCTCACATGAGAATGCTTTCTTTCAACAGCCTGCTTCTCACACTGGCCCGTGCTTCGTCTTGACTTTGTTTGCCATTTTCAGCTTTCCCAACCATCTTTCCCTTCCTCCTGAGCCAATTTTTAATGCCTGTCTGCACATCCTCCCTTTGCTCATGTCTTTCATGTAATCACAAAGGTATTTATTGAATCAGTAAATAATGTGATAAAAGGAACCTCCAAAACACCTGGGGGCTGATGTAGGTTTAACAACCTACAAACAGACATATGGCATATTAACCCCAGTTTGTTCTTCAGTGTTACCATTACATTGTGTTAGTTAGTTATTGACATAATATGGCAGAAATTTAATATAATATTCATAAGTATATTTTCATAGTGTACAATCACCATAAAATAAGAATCGTTGTTTTTTTGTTACCTTAGATTGAGCTGATATTTACAGAGGGCACAGGTCCTCTTCCACAGAGGCCACCATGTTGCACCGCCATGTTTCTGTGGTACCCAGAAGGGCAAAACAAACACTGTCTTTAGATTATGGCCTTTTGTGTCAAATGCAACTTTATTAGAAGGATAAACCCCTTGAAATGAACCATCTCATTTTCAAGAGGGTCCTTCACCAAGATATACAACAAAAGTACAGTGCATAAAGCAAAACAGCACAGATACACTCACACATAAACAAACAAAAGCTCTCCCAGGCCTACCCACTCCCACACCCACTGATTCCCCTAAGTATGCCAAATACATACAGAAAATGTTCACATGCCTACAGTAACCCATATATATATATATATAAGTTTACATGAATATACATGCACTTACACAATAAATTCCAAAACTTAAATACATTTAGAAACAAGAGCAGGTTGTTTCAAGATAAGTAAAAAGAGATGTCTTTTACAGACATGGAAAGAGGTCATGGATTTCATGGGTCTCATGGGTCACCACTAGATTCCACTAAATCTGCCACACCTGAGTGTTCAATTTTCTGAAGTATATCCAAAGCATATAACAAGTTCTGCTCTGAAGGTGTCCCCAAAGATTCTTCTAACCATCTGGATGAAACCATTTTTTGTCTGCAGCACAATAAAAAAGCTGAGACTCTTATTTTCCATCCAAGAAGCCTGATATTACATATCCTTGAAAATATGGAATAATGGTTTGTAACATTGATATAGCTAAATAAAAGTGACAATAAACTTATTTAAATGTAGTTTCTGTTATATTCTCTGTGCAGCAGATGAGTAGAAAACTGATTGCCAGCATGTCGGAACGTTGGCTAATATGTGAACATTTTCAGTATTTAAATATAGCAACCTCCTGGAAACCACTAAATTTGCTATCCAGGCATAAATGTATATGTTACACTCATTCTTGTATATGTTCTCACTTGACTCTAGCTAGCTAATATAACAATTCCTGTTTGCCTGCTGCACAAGTTAAGAGCACACGATTATTCTGATTCTGATTATTATATTTGAAACATTAGCATTCACTGACCAGAAGCAGTTAAAATAATAATTAGAATATTATATTTGTTTTGAACACTTACACAGACATTTATCATGTTCTGTCCTAGAACATTTGAAGCTGTTTCTGAGAGAACCGTTGTCACTATGTCACTATGCTAACCTGTCATGCCGAAGAAAAAGCAGGTCCTTTTCAAACACCTATGATATGTGCATAAACACGTGTTCTTGCCTGAACATGTGATACAATTAAGGGTCCAGGTTTGGGGGTTTGAAATTATGGTCATCCAACATTAACATGTATGAAATCTTGCTATTTCCTCAAATATACCACACACAAGAAATGTGCAAGACATGTTTCACATTTGCACAGAATCTCCTAGTAAATGACGTCGGTCTAAAACAGGCAAAATCTGACTCAATCTGTCTTATCAAACTATCCTCCACCTTCCAGTACAAAATTGTTAAAAGAGTGTTTGAGGATTATATATAGACTAATATTTTTTTGAATTGGAGCTCTGTGTGCTATGAACAAACTGGAGCTAATAACATGTCAAGTTCTGCATTTTCCCGTGCAACTAGGTTAGTAATTTTTCATTTTCAAGTGTGAGTGTGTACTGCTTGTCTGTGACTGTATGATGACTGTAAGTGTGAATTTTAGATCATATGTTTTTTACATTCAGATCTGTATCAAAATTAGACATGGCCAAGGGACCATCAACAGCTTTCAGTGATCATTTGTACTTCATGATCAACCTTTCAACTATTTGTATTATTCCTGGACTGTGTTTCATGCAAAGTATTTATTGGCCTGGATTCTTCGCTGTAGCCTCATAAATAATTGCTGTGTGTTTATAATCAGAGTGTTTCCTGTTTGGAACAGAGAGGAAAAGACACTTAAAGGTTGGTTGTGGTCAGAGAGAAGTGTGTCTGTGTGTTTTAGTCTTTGCATGTGTGTGGTGTGTAAGAAATGGCAAGCTTTACACCAGATGGATGATCTTTCATTAATAAATAATAGATGACTTCGCCATGTATCCTGTACGTGCTGAGTTGGACCAAAACTTTCACTCTTTGGTCCAACAGCTGATTTAAATGCAACTCAGTGATCCACCTTGTTATTTTTACTCTTATTTAAGTATCACATAATGAGTAATTAGACCATCGCATCTTCATCAAGCTCCAAAACAGTTAAAGCAATGGACAGCACATTAACTCGTCAGATTTTGGGTCCCATATCAATGTTTAAAAATGAAATCAATCTAAATATTCATGCTAGTTGACTGATGATGTTTTTGTGAAACTCAATCATACGAACGTGCAAAAGACGCAATCCAGATTAAGATCAACAGCTGCATGTTATTTCACTCCATTATTATCCTACTAAAGACCCTCGGCCAGATACAGTTCAAGTATCTGTGTCAGCAGTGTAAAGAACACGATGTTTTCTGCTCTTTGTTGCTGTTTTGTCCCCTGATTTCATTCTTTCTCTGTTGTCTTTTAATCAATGTTGCAGTTTGCATTTTCTTTTATATCAGTCCATGCACTTTTTGGCCCTTCAATCACTTTAATCAATTGCTTTGTTTGCCCCCACAGGGCAAATGTTTGTGCAGCAGTGAAACAAACACAAGATTTTTTTTTTTTAAAACACATAAACTCATGAAATAAATACAACATGGAAATTGGCAAAACAGTACACACATTGTTTTACACAAGCTAATACAAGCAAAAGAATCAAGTTCAATTCTGAATGAAAATGTAAAATCATATCACAGCATATTATCTGCCAACATTAACATGACCAGTTAAAGCAAGCAGTTGTTGATCACTTGTGGCTCCTATAGCAGCTGGTTAGAAGAAGAGTGAGAAGTCAGTTGTCAATGGTTTGTTTAAAAAAGAGCAGTCAAAAAGTAAAAAAACAGAGTTACTGTCTCACAGTTAAAATGCCTCCACCAACCAGTCAAGTTGTAGTTTACATCCATGTCTGTCCAGACTCACATAATGCAGTGAAGACCTTGATGGGATTTAATATGGGACTTAGCACTATAATGACCTGTAACTAAGGAATTTTTAAAAAATTACTGAGTGTATTTTTTGGTAAAATGGAGATCATCACTATACTGTACATGTATGAGCAACATGCTGTCTTCACTTAGAGACTATTTTTTTTACAGAGAAGTACAGGGACTGATAATGAGCTGAACATTATGATGTTACAATGAAGTTGACATAGTTTTATCTTATTACATATTAGTGTGTAATTTTGTCATAATTAGTATATGAATTCTTGACTTATGGCCTGAAATGTATTTAGTGAGGTCACTGTGACTTTGACTTGACCATCAAAATTTAATCAGTTCATCATTGAGTCCAAATGGTCATTTGTACCTAGTTTGAAGAAATTCCCTCAAGACATTCTTGAGATACAGTATCGCGTTGACAAAAATGGGATGACCTAAAAGCATAATGCCTGTCTGTGGCCATGGCCACAAGGTTTTTTTCCAAAATTGTGAATGACAGAGGTTCTTCAACATACAGTTCAGGATGTGCACAAAAAAAATGTTTAGGCTGATCAGTCCAGCTCGGGATAAGATGCAGGTCCATTGATCACACACACACATGCACACACATACACGCAGAAGCAATCACATGATTACGCCTGGTGGGAATTCTGAAATATGAAGCAATTGAGAGAATGAGGGGGGAACATAGTGTTTAGTACAGAGGTCACAAGGACAGAGAAATAAATACAAATAAAAATCAAGTGATCACTGGCTCCAGTTGTTTGTGTACTGTGCAACTTGGAAACAAAGTTAACTATCATTTTCATACAGATGGATCCAGACAGAGACGATAAAAACACACAGTAGAGAGGTGGATGATTTAACCGTGTGTCATTATGTATTCAGCATGAAATCTTCACCTTGCCAAACTGTCTCCCACTCTCTCACATGACTGCTGCACTCCTGAAACAATGAAGCCTCTTACTTAAACAAGCTGGAAGGCTTTTAAAGCCTGCAACACAAAGACTCACCAAAACAAATCCAGAATCTGATCACATAAAAAGGATGTTGGTGGGCATATTTCATGCCAGGTAGATTGCATTCAAATTGTTTTATTTATTTTTTGCAAATAAGTTTGAGCATGCAGACAATACCTGCCAGCATCCAAATTCTTTGTTTATTCAGTGCCATGGATTCAACATGCACAGGCTGTGTGCTGGTAAACACAGTTCATAGTAACCATTAGATGTGCCAGTTCTTCTCCTGCCCAGTTCAAAAGCATGCATTGTTAATAGAAACATAAAAGAGATGTGTAGTTTAAACATTTAAATTTAATCTGAAATGCAAAGTTTCAACAGAAGTTGGTCGAACTTGTCAGCCATCGACTCTGTGTTTATCATATTTCTTTTGTTGGAGTTGGAACAGAAGCAATGTGTTCTGTAAATATGGATGGGTGTGTGTGTCTTCTGCTAAATCACACTCAGAGAGCTTCGCCAGCTAGAGGGCGTCGTGTCTGAGGCGAGATTACCATGCAGCAAAATTGCCCTTGAATTACACTTGATGCAAGCTTATAGCATACAGCAGATGATACGAGTTAGTGTCACTTTTCAGGGTACTAAATCCTCATAATCGGGCTAAGACACTTGTTATTTAGCACCGCACCCTGAGACAATATACAGTTTAGTAAAAGTCTGTCTTCTGCACAGTAATCCAGGAAAAATATTGGCCTGTATCTTGTGTCCAAAAAGAAAATCAAAAGTAAATGGTTTTCATCCCAGATTACTTTCTAAGGAAAGCTCCGGAGAGACCCTTTTTTCCCTCAAAAATTGGACTCATGGCACAAGTTTTGCACATATGCTATTAATAAAATGCATTGATTTTATTTTCCAAGATGTCAGATGTTGTAATTACAGTGAGGCTAAGACTCCCCAGCTGATGAGTTTTAGCTGCAGACAAATACGGATTCAATCAACTTCCCATTTTAACAGGGCAGGAGTGAGTAAATTGACCATGACTGCAGTCCTCATTAATTACCGTGATGATGGTTCAGTCAGCCTTTTCACCTTTTATCAAACAAGCAGAGATGTTAATCAGCAAGGAGAGAAACATGCATACACTACATAGCCAAAAGTATGCAGACACCTGAATATGACATCCACATGTGATTATTTAACAAATTATTTCAACACAATGAGCAGCAATGTGCTCCTGTTACAGCCTCCGCTCCTTTGAGACAGCTTTCCACCAGATTTTGGAACCTGGCTGCAGGGATTTGCTCCAATACAGACACAACAGCGTTAAACATACTGGGCGATAAGGCCTGGCTCACAGTCGGCGTTCCAGTTCATCCCAAAGGTGCTGGCATTTTAGCATTTATTGATAGTGATAGAAAACATAAGGAGTGACATGCAGCAGAGGTTCAAAGCCAGAACAGAACCAGAGACATTTCAGTCACTGTATAATGTTTAATACTATAACTTAGCAATCAGTCACCTAAAACACATCAACAGTTTGGAGTTTGGGGTCACTGCTGTCAACCCTCTGCTACACTATATTAACTTTTTTTCTTGGCTTTTTTCTTCTTGTGAAATGCTGGAGAATTTCACTTGTAAGGAGGAGTAGGGAGTAGGCATTGCCTTGTGTCACGCATAGATCAATGTCTCTGAAGCTGGCAGGAACATAATGGCTTATTCAAAGGACATTTTCATGCTGACATCAGAGCTAAAACCTGCATTTTCTGTGTGAGGACTGGCCTGTCTCGCCACGCATCAATGTCCAGGTTCATTTGAGGATTACATGTCTTCAGATCTGGCAGGCTGGTAAACATATGGTGGTCAGACTGTGATGTGTAATGCTGAGTGATAGAGGAGAGTAAACAGGCTACAACAACAGCACAAACAAGTGAACCTTATCATGGCAGAGAGTCTATAAACAAAAACTATGGACCACACACACTTATACTGCAACAGAGGAAAACAGAGACATACAGATAAAAACGCACACACAGCAACAAACAGCAGTATGGATGTCCAAGTCCCACAAACAGATGCACACATCTGTTTTGATTTGGAATAATAGAGCAACAAAACCTTGTCCTGCTGGAGCGATAACATGATGACAGTCAGCGAACACGTCAGCTTGTTTAGCAGAACTTTGCTTATTATAGCACCAAAACTTGAGAACATGAAGTGACAAAAAGGCTACACAGATGTTTTCTAAAGGAAATGATGGCATCACATGTTAGACTTTAAGCCGGTGAAGTGCATTTTAATGTATCTCACACTTCTGATCAAAATCAACGTGAAGCCAGTGCAACTAGTATACAAAATGCCACTGCAGTGTTCTTAATAATAAGCAACGTTCAGTGAACTTTTCAGAGCATTATTGCATTACCTTTCCTAAAGAGACGCTTGATCCTGTTGAATCTTTAAAGTGACTGCCTAGAGAAGAAAAACCTTTTTTACTGACTTGTTGCTACGTCCTTGTGTGAGCAAACAATTAAAATACATATACATAGACACGACTGCAGCAAAATGAATTATATAGATAGCGTGCCTATTGATTCTGATGTTTTCCAGCATGCAGGGTATCCATCTCATCTATATCTTTGTCCTATTTGATCAGCTGAAGATGCCATTAAATGTGCGCTTTTTTTCATTAGCCTCTAAGTATGCTCAGCGTGCCCATAGTAGTTGCATACTATGCTAGCTATGAGCCATATGCAAAATCCCTTTTAAAGCTGCTATCAATGGGTCACATGACCGCTTTTATGTAAAAGGGGTCACTGTTGAAAAATATTGAAAATAACTGTAATTTCCGAGGCATTAGCATTTATCACACAGTACAACACATACATTAAAACCTCCTTCACACCCTGAATATAGGTATAATCAATCGCAATCCATCACTGCAAAGTAAACAAAAGCCTAAATATCCAGCTGAAAATGATGGACATCTACTTGTGGAGTAGCCACTTGGCATCAAGTGGTCAGTGAAGAAAGCTTAAATAGCCTTAGCGTTGTTGGGAAACAATCACAACAATAAAGACTGCTTTTTCTGTTGGAAACATTACTCATTGTTCAAATATGTATATTTGTGACTTATAGCTTCTTTAACTCTTTGTTTAGAAGTGTAAAGGATTTACAGTGGCTGTATCTGCTCTCTGTTTCTGCCCCAGTTTAGTCCACAGGACAACATTATGTCCTATTTGCCCAGAACTACACTAACCAAGACAGTATACTGTACACCTATTTCTCCAGAATATCCCTTCCCTTGACCTGGGCTATAAAATCTTCCTCTGAGACAGCAGAAAGCTGGAAAACAAAGTTAACTCAAATTGCCCATAACGTTGATGTTCTGTGTTTATTTCAGATCTGTGGGGGATTTGTTTATCTCTTTCTGTAAAGATGTGTCTGAAGCATCTACTGTACAAGCAGCTGTGGGAAACTCCCTGTTGAGCTCAAGCTGGATGTCCTTGAGCTGATGTTTCAGATATGTCAGACCTCATTCAAATGAAGACAAAGAGTTTCTGGAAAGCTGTGTTACAGTACAGTGTACTGTTGTCTGGATTATTTCAGCCTAAGGCATGCTTGCTTTTCATCCAGGACTTTCTGGTTTTCTTTTGCTTTCAGCCAGTCAGAGGACTAAAGATGTACCTCTTTACACTAAACATAATAATCACGGTTACTCAGCTAATTTAGGTTCAAGTGTTAAACCTTCAGTCAATTTGATTACTCATCAAAGGCTGTATTTGAGTTACTGGGTAACACCCAGCTTAATCTATTTCACTTGATCAACAAAAGCAGGTATTTATCCTGCTCAAATCTGTAGTTTCAACATTGGAACTCACAGGATGTATATTTGGGTCTGCACTTAAAATGGTGTGTGCATGAATGTCAGTAATTGTGAGTGCATACAAATAAGTGGATGCGTTCGATCTTCTCAGTTCAGCAATATAAAAACCTTAAAAGACACATTTAAAGCATGTGGGTTGAAATTCATGCTTGCAGTGTGGTGTCATTGTACATGTGTGTTTCCTTTCACAATTCCTCTGGTCACATTCACTGACATGTGCATGAGGCCACCGTCTGCTGCACTGATGAGTGCTTCAACACGTGTGCATTATGGCCAGTGGTAAAATGTAACGTAACTGATTACATTTGCTCAAATACTGAACTTAAGTAAAAATCTGAGGTACTTAAGTGAGTCTTTTCTTAAATTGTCACTTCCACTGCAGTTCAGAGGGAAATATTGCACTATTTACTTCACTACAATTATTTGACAGCTTTAATCACTAGTTTTCATGCCTCCATGCAGGTTACACCGTGGCCGGAGGCATTATGTCTTCGGGTCTCGGTTTCGGTCTGTCTCTCCATCCATCTCCTTCTTGTGAACGCAATATCTCAAGAACACTTTGAGGGAATTTCTTCAAACTTGACACAAATGGGTCCAGCTTCACAACTGTGAAGATTTATTGCTTTTCCTTTTAATTATTTTAATAATAGAATTATTTTGTTTTAGAATTTTAAGATTTGGGCTATTGGTTGGATAACATAAACACTCTGAAGATATCACTTCAGACTCTGGGCAAACAATCGATAACTTGATAAGCAGTCCTATTCAAAACAGTAACAGTATTTTTACTGTACTTTTACTTAAAGGATCAGTGTATTTGGTGGCATCTATCAATGAGGTTAGAGTAAATACATGGAGCAAATATCTGAATGGACGTGCCATAATTTTCTTCAGTTAAACAGAGAAAAAACTGAGGTAGTTGTTTTTGGACCCAAGGAGGAATGTCTTAAAATCAGCATGCAGCTCCAGTCACTTCAGTTAAAAACCTCAGACCAGGCCAGGAATCTGGGTGTTGTCATGGATTCAGACCTGAATTTTAAAAACCACATACAAACAATTACAAAGTCAGCTTACTATCACCTCAAGAATATTTCTAGGATTAAGGGACTGATGTCGCAGCAGGACCTTGAAAAACTTCCATGCATTTATCTTTAGTCGAGTTGACTACTGTAACAGTATCTTCTCTGGTCTGCCTAAAAAGTCAATCAGACAACTGCAGCTGATCCAGAACGCTGCTGCTCGAGTCCTCACTAAGACCAAGAGAGTGGACCACATCACTCCAGTTCTGAGGTCTCTACACTGGCTCCCTGTCTCTCAGAGAATAGACTTTAAAATTCTCTTGCTAGCATATAAAGCACTGAATGGGTTAGGTCCAAAATACATCAGAGAGCTTCTAGTCCAGTATGAACCATCCAGGTCACTCAGGTCGTCTGGTGCAGGTCTGCTCTGTGTTCCAAAAGTCAGAACTAAACATGGGGAATCAGCGTTCAGTTTCTATGCTCCGCACATCTGGAACAAACTACCAGAAAATATCAGGTCTGCTGAGAGTCTAAGTTCTTTAAAGTCAAGGTTAAAGACTCACCTGTTCACTGCTGCCTTTGACTAAAAGGCTTTTTACTTTTTAAACTTTCTACACTGCAACTCTTATTTTAATATATTTTTGGGTTTTATGTGTTGTTTTCTTATCTGCTGTTTTTAATCACCTTTTACATGCTTCTTTTATAATGTTTTAAATGTGTGTCTTTTCCCCCTGTTGTTGTATTTCAATGTCCTGTGTGAAGCACCTTGAATTGCCTTGTTGCTGAAATGTGCTATACAAATAAACTTGCCTTGCCTTGCCTTGCCTATAGATTATATCAGCTGAATACCACTCGCCTCACCCTCCCCTTCCAAGTCTGTAGGAGAAACTTATGGTGGCTGCAAAACTGACAAAAAAACGCAAAGGTCCTCCAGATGGGTTATCCCTCTGGGCTACTGTAGCAACATGGTCGTGTAAAATGGGGGCAAAAACCTGCGCCCTCTGTAAGGGCTCATTTATGAAAACACAATAATTCTCATTTTCAAGTATTTATCCACTAATGAAAATTTACTAATTTACTAATATTATGCTCCATTTCTACCATACTCTGCCAATAAATCTTACAGACTGACCACCTTTAAGTAACATTTTTAATGCAGGACTTTTACTTGTTGGACATCAACAAAGGTGAAGCCA
>JAJHUR010133555.1:0-10934 GCA_027495735.1 Lutjanus campechanus | reverse complement strand
AGCCTAATATAAGCATTTATGTAAACAGATATGTATATGTATATGTGTATGAGATGGATGGATGGATGGATGGATGGATGGATGGATGGATGGATGGATGGATGGATGGATGGATGGATGGATGGATGGATGGACAATATATTTAATCTGGACCAGAACACCTGCTGTTGTTCACAGAATTAGTTACTATCTGTTTATGAGCAGTAAAAAATCATCAGTAATCTTTTAGAAGTAATAATTTGATATACAGAGAGCTAGGAAGATATCCACTATGTACTGTATTAGTATTAAAAAGAGAGTTATTGGTTATTGGGTGAGTTTGTTGAGGAGAAAGGAAACAAAACAGGGCATTAAATAGGTGTTTATTTAATTTGTATGTGACAGGAATATATGCATCACCATGGATCACATCTGTTCAGCAAATATTAGATGTGGTTTCTCATACCTTTGGATCAACCAGAGGTGTGATAATGTTACTTGGCTGAAGTTTACAGTTGTGCAGAGGTTAAGAGATCAGTTCCTTCAGAAGTGGCATTATGAACTCCAGAGTATGTCATCATGTGATCTATACTGTGAATTTAAGTTTGAAAAGTATCTACTCTGTGAAAACAGAAGGTTATATGTGTGTCAAAATAAAACTAGATGGTGAGCCCAAAAATGCAGACAGCCAGGCAGCCAGACAACAGTTAAAAATGCATTTAATAATGAAAACGAAAGAACAAAAGCTTAGGAAAATCAAAGTCCTCAACCAGTGGCCACAAAGACAAAAGAATCCACTAAGGGCAAAATGCAAAAAGTACAAGAAAAAGAGAACCGGTCCTACAAAGGCAGGATGACACACGGGGCAACAACGAAGTGACAAAGAAACAGAGAAACACAAGGACTAAATAGACAGAGAACTAATCAGACACAGGTGGACAAACAGGTGAAACAAATGTCAATCAAAAGGGCGGGAAAAGGACAAAGACAGGAAGTAAAGACAAGACACATGAGGACCAAGACTGCAAAATAAAACAGGAAATAACAAAAACTCCAAACCATGACAGTCTCAGGCTCTTTGCAATTTCCACGTTTCTAATAGCAGAATTCCAAAGATAACAGGAAGATATAAAGGACTGGAGAGGGATAAAATGTACTTTAGGTAATGATAAATTGTAGTATCATGTTTTGTTTGAATTTAAAAATCCAATCATTGTTGAGTATAGAAGGAGGTACTTGCCAAAATATTTTGTTAATCATCCGTCTATGTTTAAACTCATATTATTACTGCAGACACATAAACCTAGAGTAGTAGGTAAATTAGGTTCTTTTTGAGCAATGTCCTGCCTTCATTTAAAGTTTGTCATATTGATCTATTCTTGTTGTTTTCCCACTGTGTTGTTTTATTTTATGTTTGTACTCCATTTCACGTTGTGTGGTCTAGAGTAATTAAATAAATTTGAAACTTGAAACTTAATTTCCAGCACCAGAGGTTATAACGTAAATAAGTAGTTACCCAAAATAGTAAATAGTTAGTTAAAAAAGGGATTCAATCTATTTAATAAAAACTTCAAATTCAGATTGATTTTGATTGATCAGTTTTTTTCATCATTCATCAGTTGCTCTAAAAGTGATCCCAACCAAATTGTTTGCCTCTGTCGTCGTTATAGTTGTGGTGTGCACTTATTGTTATAGTTATCATTCTTTGTGGAAGGACCTTTTCTTCTCTAACCTCTGTCTTCAGTGAAGTAAACCCTCATGTGTCCCTGTCTTTTTTTCATTAAAGGAAAACATCTGGTCAGTGTTTGTGCCTGCTCACTGCTGACAAGATTGTGTAAATAGCTGTACATGAATAGAAGTCATGCCCTTATTACGTTTACGTATTTGAGATCCCCTCCTGTGTTTACCTTTACACTGTCAGCAAACATCACATCTCAACTTATCCTTTTTCAGTGTTTTGAGGAATGGATTTCTATGAAATCTAGTTATTCTCTACAGTCACTTGCTCTTTTAATATATTTTTCACAGTCATGACACACGTTTTCACATCTGCGTGCCTGCAATTTGATGGCCTATTCATTTTATTGAAGAGTTTTCTCATTCAAATTATTTAACCCTCGAGTGGAGATGATCTGTTCTCCTTAATTCAATCAAGCAACTGGTGCTACCATCTGAAGGATCAATCTTTGAAATGAAACAAGAGGGGCTGCGCACGATGAAGGGAAATCTATCCGCTGTCTTATGGTAATCTTTGTCACGAGAGAGGGCAGGCGAGTTGAAATTCAAAGGGTAAGAAGAGTGAAATAAATGTAAATCGAGTTATACAGTGTCAATAAAGCACTGCTGTCCATCTGCCCCTCCTGACACCTTTTCCTCCTGTCTGTCCCTGATAGACGTCAGAGACCCAATGTTTCTCCATCTTCCAATTTATTCCTCTGCCTTGGGAGGAACAACAGATCAATCAGCGGTGGATAATCAATGTTAGCCCGAGAGCAGCTGTGGAGAACAGAAAAAAAAAAAAAGTCTGACGTTTTAGTTTGTTATTGTACGGAACAGCCAGGCGTGATGTTTATATGTAAGGGCCTCTGGAGTATGGGGATTTAATTAACCAATGACAGCTGGGATTTCCACAGAGCATACCTCAGAGACTCTGGGCCTCATCATTCTATCTCAGGTCAAAGAATGGACACTGCTGCCAAATCCCATTCAGATCTAGCAACAAGCTGTCCTTCATAATTCCCACTGAGAGCGTCCGAGTCTCACTGAAAAAATAAAACCATTTGATTGATTCATGTTTTCTGTAAACTGTTGAGTGAATGACCATGATTTTTTCCCCCCTAAAAGTCTTGAACTTGGGAGTGAAACAGGGAGATTCATATTATTAGAACACCTCTTTTTGATGGTGCACTTATTTTTTATGTGTTTCTATGATCATACTGCCTATTGTTATTTCTAGACTCTTAGAAATAAGGGTTCCAAAGGGGTTCTTTGTAAGACTAAAGGTTCCATCATGAACCATTTTCATCCCAAGTACCCTTTTTTTTTTTTAGAAGTAAGAGCTTGTCAAGGATTGTTGAAATCCTTAAAGAACTCTTTCATCAAAGGTAAAAGGGTTCTTGGTAACCCCCATAAACCACTGGAATATAAAAACTTGAGTGTGTTCTAGATAAAACTCTTGCAATATAAAAGGGTTCTCGGTCCCCCTGGATCGGTTCTAGATAAAACTGTTAGAATATAAAAATGTTCTTAGCAGTGTGTTCCAGAAAAAGCTGCTGGAGTATTAAAAGGTTTTCAACAGAACCCCCTAACCGCCTGGGTTACACCCATAGAAGGTGGAAAGGTTTTGAATAGAACCTCCAGAGAGGGTTCTAGATGGAACCATTACACCATATAAGCGTCCCCTTTAAAACCTCTCAGGATGGGGGGGGGGCTCTGTGTGAAACCTTTCACAGATGGTTCTAGGTAAACCTTTTATGCTGGTTTCAGGGCTCAGTGTGCTTGACAGCAAGTGTTCATCACCAAATAAATTTATAAAGTTAAAGCATTTAAGTACACCAAATGTAAGAACTGACTGTAGTGTATGAGTGAAAATGGCATACAAATTTTTTTTAAAAGATGTGAGAAAGTTATTGGTAAAAAATAAAAGTGTGTGACAGCATTGTTGCACAGTTCCTGACAGGACATTATGACTAACAGAAGGCAGCTCTGACAGCACACTACTACCATCTGGTGGTGAAATGGAACTGTTCATATTCAAGGACAGGAAGCTTAACAATTTAATCTCTGCCAACACTTATTTACATTTTTTCCTCACAAACTGACATATTTTGAATATGTTTCATTTATCTGGAAAAAATACAGAAAAATAACTCCATAAAATGTACAATAAAGATTATCTAAATTTTGTCTATGACAACTTTGGACATCAGGTGTTTCTTTGTGTTCTTTGCTGGCCTCAATAGGATTATATAGCACTTTGGTCCAAAGATGCAGCCCAGAAGTCCATAACTGGATGCCAAGATGGCGAAAACCTCTGTGACTGTGGAGTACTTCCCTGGAGAGCTGATGTAGGCAGGCACAAAAGCAACCCACACTGCACAAAAAATGAGCATGCTGAACGTGATGAGTCTGGCCTCATTGAAGTTGTCTGGAAGTTTCCTTGCCAGGAAGGCCAGGAGGAGGCAGAGGCAGGCCAGCAGGCCAATGTAGCCAAGGACGAGAGCGAATGCTACAGGTGAACCTTCGTCACACAAGAGAATGACAATAGCACTCTCACGTGGCATCAGTTGGCGTGGAGTAGGGGGAGCAACAACCAACCATACTGTACAGATGATTACCTGCATAGAAATAAATATTTCATCTTCAAACATTTGAATAAATATACCCGTAACTATTCAAAGCACATAAAAAAAGTCCTTACCTGGATGAGTGTACAAAAGCTGATGATTGCCTTTTGCTGCACAGGCCCAAACAGTTTCATGACACTACTGCCTGGAAGCGTAGCTTTGAAAGCCATCAGCACCACTATAGTTTTCCCCAGAATACATGAGATACAGAGGACAAAAGTGATCCCAAATGCTGTGTGTCGCAGCATGCAGGACCACTCAGAGGGCCGGCCGATGAAGGTCAGAGAACACAGGAAACACAGAGTCAAAGAGAAGAGCAGCAGGAAGCTCAAATCAGAGTTGTTGGCCCTGACAATGGGGGTCGTCCTGTGATAGGAGAATATGAAGCCCACAACGCAGGTACAGAAGGAGCCAATGAGGGAAATGGCCATCAAAGTGATGCCCATGGTGTCGCTAAAGGAGAGGAACTCCACCTGTTTGGGGATACAGGCTGTCCTCTCAGCATTGGACCAGAACTCAGGTAGGCAGCGCACACACTCTATGGCATCTAAAGGACAGATCAGAAGTATTTAGCTGCTATATTGTAGCTTTACCCAACCCTTCCTCCTAGAAATCACATTTGTATATAACTAAATTTTTTATAAAGCACTGGAATTAAACATCACAGTCCAGGGTTTGCGTCCAGTCTCCTTCAACAGAAGCACTTTGGTTAAGGTAAGGAAATATCCTGATTTGGGTTAGAATTGGGCAACAAAAGCATTTTGGTTAAGGTTCAGGAAAGATTTTCATTTTGGTTAAATCTTAATTAAAAAAAAAATCATATGGCTCAAGTCACTGCTGACTTTAGAATAACGCTGCTGTCACCCCGACTGGATTGTATCGCAAGATTGCCTATTTTGGCAGAAACAAAAGAGATACATCAGTAAGTACTTTACTGATAAGCTCAGTATCAACATTTTTGTGACTTGCCAACTATGTTAATTAACATTTCATCATTGTGTTAAATGTTCTGTAAACCTCATAGCGCCCTGCAGCGCCCACTTTATATTTCACTATAGTGTCCGGGAGCGCCTGTCATCCTAAAATCATTCTCAGTGAATTAAAACATGGAAAAAGGTCCCGATCTTTGCCTTGTAAATACTTTAAGTCGTCATCAATAACCAGAACATGCAAAACACATTGTAGCGTTGAGATCTGTGATCATATGAGTTATCAAAAACATTATCTGCAACACCATCATGAAAAATGGCAATGACATTGTGATTTTTTTTATTGCTTTAAATCACATTACATGATCACCATCAGTAAACAGTGGTACCTATATGGCTCTCACTGCTGTGTATGGAGGCTGTTGAAGATTAGGAAGGGAGGGCTGACTGGGTTGCAACTTCACATATAAATTTGATCTTTCTCATATAAGTTGCTAAAAAACACTACCTACTGCCACATTACAGTTGTTTGTTCATATAACATAGCTGTGATTTTAAGTAAGCATCTCAGGCAAATGCAGCAACATTCTATAATTCTACTGGGATCTAAAGGGTCAATAAAAATGTCATTCGGTTATCATTACCGTTTGCTGTTGCAAAACATAAACGGAATTTGTAGGAGACAGAACTTCACTGTTGCAACTGTAAGTCACATTTTTAAACATTGTGGGCGGTTAGCCTTTCCTCACCAGTCTGATTGCTAATCTCCCCAGCTGTACAAACCACACAATCATGGCAGCAGATAGGGAAGTGGGGTCTGATTGCCTTCCGGGTACCTGGGGGACAAATGCTGCTGCATACTGACAAGGGAACCTGAGCAAAAGAGGAAACACATATTGTATTTGTAAAAACACAGTTACATAATGAAAAATATTATTTTGCAATTCAGCTGTTTTATTCAATTGAGATCCCTACTGTGGTTTGGTTGCCATTCCACACAATGTTCTGTTCCTGTATCTGGAGTTTTTGCTTTCCAACTGTGTTTGTCTCATCAAATTTGCCAATAGTGACAAACTTTATTCCTCCATCTGGTGTCAGTTGCCAGGTGACCAGGTCATACATGGCTGCAGGGTCACCATTCTCATCAAACTTGATTTCATCACCAAAAGAGTTCACATATTCCACCTGTGTTATGTAATGAAGTAGCTATAAGGAAAGGAAGTATACATCATCATCTTATAATATCAACAAAATCTCTAAATAATGTATCACTATAACTTTTATTAATCTGGTATGGTACCTGCCATGGCTGTATATTGTCTGTATCTGGACAGGCCTGCTGAGGAAATGGCCCTTTTACTTTCACACAACTTCTCAGAGCCTTGAGTGCATGGGCAATTGCATATACGGCCTTGTAGACATTGTAGGAAATCCTTAGCTGTGACACATCTGAATAGATATTCTTCACACTTCCCAGCTCTTCTGCTCCAGAGCATGGGGGCTTACCCTCAACATTATGTTCCTGACCTTCAGTCGCCACAGTTAGGCTACACTGAAACACCTCTTCCCAGAAGGGTACCAGGAAGGGGTCTTCAAGGGCATCTGGGCTCGAGGGATGCAAGCGGAGCAGGAAGTCTTGCAATCCAGGGATGTGTGCTCGCCGTATGGCAAATCCCATTGAACCCTGAAGGATGTGGTGATACTTTTTAGGGGTGGAAAGGACAGCAGCCGTGCTCCAAGCCTCACTGGCCAGCCACTGTATCCCAGTGAGCCCCTCCCTAAATTCAAGAGATATGTGGATGGCGTTTTTGGAATGACAAGCACATGAGAAATTCAAACTGAGTAAACCTGTTTTATTAAAAAATTAAAGATGCCAAACATGCCTGAGTACTTCATCAAACAATGCGACAGCATCTTGTTCCACAGCAAACACTAGAATCACCCGAGCCCCGGAGGAACGGATCTTGGAAATAATCAATGAAATGGCAGTCTGTGCTCGGTTCTTAGGTATGATCTCATGGAGGGCAACACAAGCACCTAACTTCCTAACCTAAGAGAGCAACAGGGGAGATACATGACAACTTCATGTCAAATAAGTTATGCATTGAAAAAAAGACTATTTATTCTGATTAAATTCTTTATTCATTTGTGTGCAACCCACCTCATCGGCAAAGATGTTTGCCCCACCACGGCCATAAGCATCATCGCCTGCAATGATACCCACCCAAGTCCAGCCAAAATGCTTGACAAGTTGTACTAGTGCATCTACCTAGAGATAGTAAGAGGAAGAAAGAGACAGTCATTTAGATTGTTTCAGAATGAAAATGTGGACATGTTTTTGTTTGTGTTTTGTAGTGAGGTCACATTGTGAGTAATATAACTGAGTGTCAGCTGCCTGACCTGAAAAAAGTCACTGGGCATGGTCCTTAAAAAGGCAGGAAACTCATTTTTGTCACTTAAACAGGCGCAGCTGGAGAAATAACTAACCTGAATGGAGGAATACACAAGTGTTAATTTAATAATGAAATACTGGAAGAAACAATTTCCAGTGTCCAACATTAAAAGATTCTTAAATCAGTTGATTAGACATGAAGGGAAGATTTGGCACTTTTCATGTTGATATCCAGTCAGTGTTGATGGTAAATGTAGTCGATTGAAGCAATACTTTCCTCTGTGCATGATAAATTAACCATGAAAGCTGACTTCTCCTGCCTGCAGGGCCACGCCAGCAGTGCCTACATATACCAAGATGCATGGTATAGTTTCTGGCACCCAATCCCATATTGCACCTGTGTACCACCACCCTTGCTTGTAGCTATTACTTTATTGGCCAAAACATAGCAAAAATACTCATCTACCAAGCCTCCTGGCTACCCAGAGGCAAGAGATCCAAACTGAAATAGCTGGCAGTTTCTCCTTGCATCCAGTGATATAGGCAGTATCACTGGATGCAGAAAGACAGATTTTGCAGCAGGAGAAGTCAGCTATCTTGGTCAATATAGCATGCACTGAGAAATGTTTTGCTTCACTTGACTACATTTACTATCAACACTGACAGGGCATCTACATGAAAAGTGCAAAATTTCCCCTTTAACTCACAATACTCAAATTTAAAAGCGAACATGTCATGAATTTCAGATCCACTTTGACCCACCCCAGTGGTAGTAACAAGAAAAATGTTTTTGCAAAAAGCAATGCACACACTTTAATTTACAGCCCATCACTGGTCCACAGTTGTTGAATAGCGATGACTAAATTACCTGTGGCACATGGAAAACTCCAAGGAAACGGGCAACTACGAGAGACTGAGTAGAGCCTCCATCTCCTATCACTGCTGGTACACTCTCATGACAGGCGCCTTCACTCTGTATCTCTCCTTCAACCAATGAATCCTTCTCACTCCCCATTAACTCCATGGCAGCCCTCAGAGCCTGATGGGGTGTGCTGCATGAATCATAGATCTTATATCCAAGTGTGATGTTGGGAAGGAGTTTGCCATCTCTGTTGATCTCCTCGATGGCAAAGATCATAGTTTGCATCCAACGAAATGTCCGAAAGTTAAATCTGGAAGAAGAAATAAGTAAATGTACAAGTGAAGCTTTGCAAAAAAAAGAAGTTTACTGTAACACTTACACATAAAACTGTGGAAGCAAGATTTGTGCCACATTTGTCCACGTGAGCAGAGATTACAGTTGCTTAATAACAACCTCGCAGCTGCAGCAGTTTGAGGACTAGCTAAAAATGGCTTACCTGGTGCACTGTGTGGGAGGAGGCGTAGAGTTGAAGAACAGATTAGGCTCCTCCACCATGTCATGAAGGGAGAAAAGTCCCCCTAAAATGATGTCCCCCTTTTTCTCCAGCACAGGCAGGGACATAGAACCTGGGATTATTTTGCATTGTTGGCTCTGGTCTTGGTGGGAGTTGGAGGGAAGAAAAATCACACACCATAGGAGACTCAAAAACACAAGCTCGCTCCTTCTCTGTAAAATACTTTGCTCTGATCTGATCCAAAAATGATTAATCCTTTCTCTCATGCCTTGGCTTTGTATTAAATGCTTGACTACACAGTACCAGCTCAAGTCATAGATGTCTGGATAGCCCATAAAAACAGTGAATAATTATCCAAACAAGAATCCTATAAGCTAGCAAAGCACCAATCAACACAGAAAATAATACATAACCCCATTTAAACAGAAACAGTATCTACAAAAACTTCCAATAAAGTCAGTACTGGAAAATAATCTGTAGCTCCAACCAATAAATAAAACAGCATCTCATCATCAACCTACTGTAAGCCCTTATATACCAGGTAAAGCTCTATTTTTAATACAAGTTCAGCAGACACCATCAGAGTGCTGTATCTTCATTGCTTTAACACTGTATAGACAAGCTATCCAGTCTTTAGTGTCAAGTAGGAGAGGCTGCCCAGAAGCCTATATATACTCCATGCCTCATATCACAACTGTCAGATTTAATTCACTTCCCCTGGGCTTGTGATCAATGGGAAAAGAGCCCCCAGTTTCACAGTAACAACAATAACAAGGTACGGGAAGGAGCACTTGGCCAAAATGGAGGAAGACATGAGCTGTGTCATGTCACAATGTCATGCCTGACTAGGCCCAACTCATCCTTCAGTGATGTGAAGAGGCAGGCTGGAGACCTGTGTCACAAGGGGCTGCTAAACCAAGTTACATACCTGTCAAACACAGACACACACACACGCACACAAACCTTATACACAGTGAACTACTGAGTGAGACAAAAACAGACAGAAGTACATAAGGTTCATTACAAAAAGTAAGTAGTTTTGAATGTACTGTGTATATTATACAGTGTAGTGTTACCTGACCCACAGAGTGAGTAATCTGCTTTCAAAATCATGGTAATTTCACCTTAAATTTGTCTTAGATTGGGTTGCACCAACAAGGATTAACTTTCAGATCCCATTTAATCCTGGTTGTAACTTTTAAACTAGCTTAGTTTAAACTTCATTTAGTTTTTATTAAAATTGATTCTACTGCACCAAAACATTAAGCACTTTAAGCTAGCTAGTAAACAATTGTTTTGATAACTTTTTAGCCAGCCAGTTTGTTAAGGAATACAGAGCAAACAAGAGTTAATATTTCCCCCACTTTTATTCTGACTATGTCTCGATAACACTGGAATTTCTTTTTTTAAATGTATTTATTTTGATTTGGGTGAGCAAGCATCTCCATATTGATTAAACTGATTATTGACCAAACATCATTTAAACTTGATTTACTAAACTGAGATTACTTTTAATTGTGCAACAGGGCTCTGTTTAATTTGAAAAGTATTGACTCATTTTAAACCCAGTCTTAAAGTTTTATTTAATGTTGAGAGACAAACTGTCATTATTCTACTCTTTCTTATTCTTGCTTGGGATTAAAGAGATATGGTGCCATTAATGAGTCATTAGGATGTTGTGCATATCATTATGACGAAAAAGCCCACAGGCCACAAAACAAAGCATCACAGATTGCGCAGCAAAGAAACTTTTACATGCTGTATGTTGTGCTGCCTCGGGTCATGTAGGGTTTGTTATTCATTTAATATGTCCCTGTGTGACGCTTAGAAGCGGAAGGACAGAGGTGCCCTAAGACAGATTGCTCAGTATTATGACACAGTTGTCTCCTTTTCTTGTAAGCCTTTAACAAGA
>JAJHUR010133554.1:0-10108 GCA_027495735.1 Lutjanus campechanus | reverse complement strand
CTGTGGACGGTCCTCCAGTGGGCATTTTTTAAATTATTATCTACATGAGTGGTTCACAGAGTCAGGTCCAC
Source organism: Lutjanus campechanus (assembly GCA_027495735.1). NCBI lineage: Eukaryota > Metazoa > Chordata > Actinopteri > Lutjaniformes > Lutjanidae > Lutjanus > Lutjanus campechanus. Next base: position 10,037 of record JAJHUR010133554.1, on the reverse strand, counting down.
AGACCTCCAGCTTTAGATTAATGCAGGTCCCCTGCAACATGACGGACAGTTTGATTTGAGCGCTCATCTGCTCCTTGGGAGATAAAACTGGGTCAGTGGTCTAATTGCAATCTCGGCTGATCTTGATAAGATTTCAGTCGTTACTACAGGAATCGCTGGCTGTTAAGTCCAAAGCATCCCCCAAAAATATTAAAGTCCCACTCCTAAAGTTTCTCTAAAACTCATCCGAAAATATGAAAAACCACCTTCCTATGCTTGTTTGTTGGTTTTGTCTCCCTTTGTGATGAATTTTCAGTCAACTGGTTGTGATCAAATGACTCTTCTAGCCATGAAGCTCCTGAAAGGAACAAAACAAATCATAGTTACACTTTAAACTAACTAGGCTAACTAATTAACAAAGGTAATATTCTAATCCTTGAGAATTGACAAATGATGTCCTACCAAAAGAAAAACCTTTAAAAAAATATTAATACCAACACTCTAATTCCAACTTTTGGTGAAAATCTATTCTTTAAGGATTTACATATATGTAATTTATTAAATGTTTTGGTTTACTTTCATTTATTTAATTTCTAAATTTGTTTTTTGCCAGAAAACACCCCTGTCCCAGACAAGAATTCAAAACTTCAAACAATTTAAAAAAGTGTTAAAAGCTTTCAACATCTAAAACTAACAAGTGCTATTAAGATCACCTTTGTTGTAAAATAGATTTTTAAATGAAAATGCTGGCCCTTTAAAGTTGTGTCCCAGATTTCAGTCATTGCAAAAACATGATTTGATGAGGCATAAAAATGGTCAACTATACCCTAAGGACCCCAGTTTCACTTCCTGTTTTTTTTTAAAAATGCTCAAGCACTGGTAAGCTTTCTATTTTTTGACACTTTCGTTTAATAATATTGCTATCAGATGTGTCTCAACCGTTTCCTGTCAACTCTGTAGCTCTTCTAAATCAGAGATAAATAAGAATTACGGTTTAAAATGTATATTTGAGTTTGAACTTTTAGCATTAAGAGAACTCTGAGCAACTTTAAAAATTAAAACAGCTACTCATGTCAGTGACGTCTGCATAATAAAAAAAAAAAAAATTAATCTCTAGGAGGAACGTTTAATGGCCAAGAGTTTGATCTTCCAGCTTAATTGAAAAGTAAAAATCAAAACCCCTTCAAAATACAGTTTGGTCCCAACTTTATAGCGTTAAAGTGACATGACTTTAAATATCTGCAGTAAAAGTGTCGGCTAACTCAGCTCATCCTCCTGCTCCTCCTCATTTTGAGAGAAGAATATTAGAGAAGGAGCATTTTACAGACATGAGTGAGGAATTACATCCCTGTACATCTGAAGGGGGCGGGGGTTTTGGGGGGTGGGGTGGGTTTACTGTTGGGACTGTATAGACAGTGTTTGGATGTCAGGGTGAGAAACCCCAGAGATCAACGCACGTCTCCGGGCCCTCTCACCCTGTTTACATTCACACCTCCCCGACATGAAAGCAGTTTTATCCAAGAATATCAGTGACACGACTAATAATCATACTCGGTTTAACCACCTGAGCTCTGAAGTTATTTAAATATCTTCACAGTAAAACGTTTTTTTTTTATCACTTTTGATCACAGGAGACGGAATTTATAATCTGCTTGGTGCAGTGGTTCAGTACAGCCAAATCACACTGAATGACTTATTAAAATCTAACATTTTCATTATTTAATATTTTCACTGTATTGAAATACTGTTACTGATAGTTATCACATCTGTCTGGATCATATTTATCAACATATGCAGATGATTACTGTAAGCACTTTTTTCTTTCTCTTTATTTCTTATGCAGATACCGTCAAAGTAACATTTATATATTTATTACAGTAGTGACAAAAATAAAGTCAGTTCAGCCAACAATTGACAATTAAACTTACAGTTGCACAGTGGCTATACGTAAAAACTACATGTATCGTCACACAGTAACTTCGTATAGTTGCACAGTAACTGTAAGACCTGCGGGCTGTAATCTAAAGCATTACCGATCATACTGTAATAATAGAATAGGTACTCAGTAGATAAAAAGTAACTACAATGTAATTTCTTGTAAAATCCCAAATTGTTACCCCTTATTCCATGTTGTTACCCAGTACCTACATGTATGTACTTAAGTCTTATCCAAGCGACTTCTAGTCTAGGATTGCAAATGTGCACCGTCTTTTCCTGTACTTTTGTACATAATGTTTCTTTCCCAATTGTGAAACCTGATAAAGTGGAGAAAAAAAATTAAAAAGTTGCATTGTTCTACACATTTAAATTCCTTTACAGGTCAAACATTGGAAATGTAAACGTCCAGCCTCGTGGCACTTCACTTCCTTCATATCTGACCCAGTAATTTAACAGGTCTGAGCGGTTGATCACTGTAAGTGGTTTCCACTAAAACACAAATAAGTTTAATCGTGTTTTAATTTGCAAAACTTGCAAAACTATTTACTATTGATTAAGATTAAAGAATTGCACTCTGTTCCATCACCCTTTCAGTATGCACAGAGCATTTTAGCACCATCCTGTCATAGAACAAGCCCAGACATGCATTTTGTTAATTAGGTGAGAAAATGTATTAAGTCTTGTCAGTACTGCCATGACATGAAAAGCACCTGAGGGCATGTTACAGTGTGTTTTCATGTTTGACCTGTTATTGAACTGAAACGTTTGACATACTGTATATTCAAAGGTTCCTCATCTACAGATGTCTGCAACTGAATGCGGATAAATTTTGACGAGGCTAATAAAAAGACAAATCGTTGTCAGACGATAGTCGATGGGTTATGAGATCGCATTTCAGCCGACTTGTTCTGCTTCTTTTGCTCTCCGTCAGCACGGAACCAAAGCTCGCAACCCGAACCCGATTAGTTTTATAGTACTCGGACTACAAACAAGCCACAAATAAAAGCCAGAACGCTACCAAAATCTTGTCCTGTGCGTGCAGATTCTCGTTCATATGCAGATATCAGTTTATAGAGATTAGTCCCAGCGGTCATAAAACACAAAACAACCATTGTCCTTTGAAATGTTATGAAAACATTTTGTCAATATATCAGTTCTAGAAAGAAAGATTTATTATTTTTGTCTTTTCTTGCAAGATTTCATTCACTTTCAATGGTGCGACATGAGATTTTATTATGAAACTGTAACCTTTGGTCTCCTTTTTTAAAATTCTGGGCCAGTGTGTAGGATTCATGCTGCGTTCGAGACAACGTCGGAATTTCTCATTGTTGCCATTGTTAGATGAAAATTCCAAGTTCCAAGTTGCCTGGAACGCAGCTCTCCCTTCTCAAGTCTGTCGCAGAATCTACGAAACTTGTGTAAGATGCTAAAGGCAAGAGCTAGTGTTTGGTTTGTCCATCCTGGGCTACTGTAGAAACATGGTGGTGCAGCATGGCAGCCTCTGTGAAAGAGGACCCGCGCCCTCTGTAGAGATAAACGACTCAATTGAAGGTAACAAAGACCCAACACCTCTTATTTTCATGTGAAATAAACAAATGAAAACATACTTTATACATATGTTATATTCAATTTCTGTCATATATTGCAAATACAATACTGGACCTTTAACTCAACAACATTAATATGTGCAGAATATAGCCTGCAGTATGTGAATACTAAGACACAGAGTGACACAAAGAGCAGAGCAGTTGAGCTGAGAAAGTGTACAGAAAGGCTTTATGGCTGAAGTGAAGTGAGGCCAGTCAACAGGCACAAGAGCCCATTCAGCCCAGAAGATCAAGGTCAGTGTATAAGGACATCATGACATCCGCCCACGTGTACAAGCAGCAACCACAGACTGACAGGAGACATCTAATCCGCTAAATCAAACACACAACTGACTGCTTCACTGATGTCTCACTGTCAACCCAGTGCATGAAATGCTCTCTGTCTTTATGGTTCATATAAATGCATATTATTGCATGTGCCCTGCGCATCCATTGTTCTTATCGGCTGCCCAAAGCAAGAATAATAACTATAACTAGAAAAATATTGTTTTAAATGTGGAGTCCACACCACAACTATGAAGTTGCAGTCCAGACTCCATCTACTCGAGTTAGAACAATTTTTAATAATATAATATTGTTTTAGGTGTGGCTGGCCCTTTAACCTTTTGCAGTCCTTGAATAAATAATAAGTCCCAAAAATACATTTTTACTCATGGTGGAGTGCTGTGGATGAATCAACCCGTCCCCTTTTTCGCTCTGTACTCCAGTAACACTTGAGCGAACTTGGTACATGTTGGAATCTCAGTCAAGTTTCTCCTTTCCCATTTCCCGTACTACTAAAGAAAACTAAATTTTGAAGATGGTCGGGTTTTGCTAACATTTCCAGGTCCCCGAGCAACATCTTTCAGCCATCGTCAAAATATGTTTTTCTTTTCAACATAGACTCACCTTGCACGTAGCATGTCCAAGTAAGAGAAACATGAAAGGAGAAAGTTGGTCGAGGCTCTGAAAGAAGTTTCACAGCTTCAGGAAAAAAGCTGCTCTGTTGTCTGCTGTTATCGTAATAGACACTTCTGTATCTCTTGCCAGGCGTCAGCAGGATGAACAAGTTGTGGCTCGGGTGGGTATTGTCTTTTAGTATCCTGCTTCTTTTTTCCAGCCTGTCCTCACCAGTTGGTCAGAAGTGCAAGCAGCTTATGCTGAGTAATATGTTCATTTATTGCTGGGCGGCACCCCCTGGTGGATGTAGTAACTATGACAGGAAAAGTATAAAGAGTGACAGAGTTCTTATTTGGAGGAGGTGGGGTGGGTGGATGTTCTCAGACAAGCACAAGACTTTAACCGATGGAGGCCGCGATTTGACTCCTGTGTAAAAAGAAAAGTAAACGTAGAGTTACATAAAGTTTTGACTAAAACTTAAAATTTCATTACGGACATGACAGCAGTCATGTCACTTCCATCAAGTGGCATACGTAACATAGATATTTTAACCCAAACCACATTGTTTCCCAAACCAAACCAAGTAAGTTTATTTCCTAAACTTGTGCCTAAACCTACCAAACTGTGGCCGTTTTAAAACGTAAAATACATGTGTAATGTCACATAAGTTAAGTCATGTGATCTATGTATTGTAGTTAAAGTCTGGTGGGCTTGCTGTTGCCGGTACTATCCACTGGTAATATATATCATTTTGGGAGTAATTGACAATGGACAGAAGCACCTGTTCTGTAGTTTGGTGTAAGGCAGTGGATACCTCTGTATCTCTTGCCAGACAGCAGCAGGGTGAACAGGCTGTGGTATTGTCTTTTAGTATCCTCTCAGTTCTTCCTTTTTCAGCACTGCTGGGGTAGCTTCGCTTCATTTTCCAACAGTCTGCACACCACATTGAGCAGTTTGTTTACACAAGTTGGTTACTGTCTTCCCGAATCATTTCTGCAGATGTGCAGTAAAATCATTGAATAGTCAAAGTTGGTGCAGAGGCCCTGAGATACTTGTGAATTAAACATTCTGATGCCATTTTAGCATATGTATTTTTGAAAAATATTAATTAATCCCCCCCACGGGAGATATTTAAAGCTACTACAAGGAGTTTTTAACTGGTAATGACAAAGTCTCAATTTACTGCTAATGTCTCGATATGACTTACTTAAGCAAACGGGACCATTTGCAAGAAATTTGGCTGTTTCTGTATAGCTATTCTTAATGCCTTTCTTCAGCCAAAGTTACAGTGAGCAGAACGTAAGCCACTTAAAAATGAGCAGGAGGAGATAATTTTATTTTTGACCTTGTATTTTATGGTTACGATGGTGGAAACATTACTGCTTTTGTCCACGGGGGCCTTAAAAATCAACACAATATGAAAGTTCCTTGTAATATCTTCATATTGAAAATAAATCAGCACAGATAAGGTGGTGATAACACCAAAAAGGGGGATCACTTCCCTCAGTTGTGTGCAGATTCAGGTCCATAAGCACTTAAAAATAAATAAATGTAGGATCTTAATGGCCACTGCTGTTAAGTATAATAGTGTGCAGGAAAAAGCATCATCATCACATTGTGGAATGATATACAGTCATCCAGTCCTTGTGATGTGCTGTAAGAGCCAATTATATGTGCTTTTCTTGATATAAGGAATAATATTTAAAGAAAGAAAAGATAATAGGACATCTATCAAAAAAAAAAATCTAAAAAGCCACGAAGGCAGGGTATTTCTCTAAGCCTAATAATCCCATTATGATCCCGATGAAAAAAAAGCTCTCTGTCAAAGCAGGGAGCATTGACGCAAGCATGTCTTGACGTCAGTAGCTGCAGTGAATGAGGGATGGGAGGGGGGAGAGCTGGAGAGAGAAAGAGGGAGGGAGGGGAAGGCGTGTTTGCCTTCAGAAAACACCACGAAATACCAGCGTCATTGGCACGAATGCAATTGTAGCTCTGTGCAAGAAAGACGCACAAAAAGCTGCTTTTTTCATTTAAATTGACATCCAAGTGACACATTTTGGAGGGAAACGGGATAGGTGCTGCGCTAGAAATCTAAACCAGATGTAGTAAATGGAACATGATCCCCTGACCCGAGAGTGTTCATAAATAAATCAGCATATGAGAGAATGAAGAGGAGGAGGAGAAGGAGGAGAAGAGAGGAGGAGGAGAAGGAGGAGGAGGAGAAGGAGGAGTGCTTTTTGCTCAACTGGTGTCAGGCACCCATGTGTGACTCTCCTGACTGAGAGGAGAATGGATGTGTGAAAGCAGAAGATAATCTGAGGGGATTTGTGCAGCTTTTATCAAACTGGATATCTCTCAAACGTCCCCAACGGGCTTGGAGAGTAAAAGATTACATGTAACGGGATTATGTAATTAGGATACAAAAAAATAGGTAACTGTGTTGCATTACAGTTGCAGAAAAAATCAGATTACAGATACATTTAGTAAAAATGGCCATTATTAGCATGATTACTATTTTAAAATAAAGAACTACATACTACCACGTGCAATGAGCAAACATTGCAAGATAATCTTACAGCTGCCAGTTCATTATCATGGCCTTTAGTGAAAAGATTCTTTACACTGGGTGGAAATTTTGTCATTATTTTGTCTTTCAATCAGAAAAGAGGAGCAACGTCACATTACAGTGTGAGTTCTGCCTTCTAATCTAATATCTGATTTAAAAAAAATATTGGGTAAGATCAATCACTAACATTAGCTACACATACCAACCGCTCATGTTAGCTACACAGACCAACCATTAACATTATCTAGACAGACCAACCACCAACATTAGTTACACAGACCAACCACTTATGTTAGCTACACAGACCAACAGCTCATGTTAGCTGCACAGACCAACGGCTAACGTTAGCTACACAGACCAACAGCTAATGTTAGCTGCACAGACCAACAGCTAATGTTAGCTACACAGACCAACAGCTCATGTTAGCTGCACAGACCAACGGCTAACATTAGCTACACAGACCAACAGCTAATGTTAGCTGCACAGACCAACAGCTAATGTTAGCTACACAGACCAACAGCTCATGTTAGCTGCACAGACCAACAGCTAATGTTAGCTGCACAGACCCGACGGCTAATGTTAGCTACACAGACCAACAGCTCATGTTAGCTACACAGACCAACAGCTAATGGTAGCTGCACAGACCAACAGCTCATGTTAGCTGCACAGACCAACAGCTAACATTAGCTACACAGACCAACGGCTAACGTTAGCCACACATTCCAACAACTTATGTGAGCTACACAGACCAACAGCTAACGTTAGCTGCACAGACCAACGGCTAACGTTGGCTACACAGACTAACGGCTAACGTTAGCTACACAGAACAACAGCTCATGTTAACTACACAGACCAACAGCTAATGTTAGCTGCACAGACCAACAGCTAACGTTAGCTACACAGACCAACAGCTAATGTTAGCTGCACAGACCAACAGCTAACGTTAGCTACACAGACCAAGAGCTAACGTTAGCTACATAGACCAACCACTAACACTGACTACACAGACCAACTGCTAACATAAGCATACTTAACAAAGTACATTTAACTGCTACAGCTGGACAAACAATTAATAAATCTACAATGAACATAAAACATGTTACAGGGCTCTGTTACTTCACCACATTTGGTATTGAGGCAATCCAAAAGTAATATAAAGTAATCAAGTAACGTTACTTTAATATTACTTGGATTAGGTTACTGATTACATTTTTAACAAGTAATTAGTAACTGTATCAGAATACATTTTTAAAGTAACCCTCCAAATACTGCTCCCCAAACCATGCACAGCACACTCGTCTGTGAAAGACAGAAAGCGGAGTGCTGTTTTCTTTTATTCTCTGGCATTCAGAGCTGGAGGGGAAAACTACCATCAAGCAATTTGTAAAAGCCAGACCGGTGGCGTCATTGCCTCCTCTGTAGTACGCTCCTCTCCTCTCCTCTCTCCTCTCCTCTGCTGCTGCATTTGTTCACAGCTTATTCTCAAGTTGCTCTGTTGCTGAAGTGACAGAAAAGCTGTTCCTCCTCATAACACAATGCGTGTTTGTCCGATCTATGTTACACTTGGATTAGGAGGTTTTGCGCAAGAAGTGTCAAACAGAGTGTTTTCTGCTCGTCGCTGGACTGATGGTGTTGTAAAAGAGAAGGTATTGTACTGCGCACTCCCCCTACACCTCTTTTGTAGTACAGTGTCTCCAATTTTCTCCTCCTGCAGGGAGCATTTTCTACCCGCAACTTAGTGCACAAAGGGACTCATGCTTTGGTGCACCACGTCCAGATAATCTCCGTTTACATTACACCGGTCTATACACTCCTCAAGATACCCAAGAGTTCCCGTTGTGTCGGCTGTGCGTCATCCACGCTTGATTAGACTTGTAGTCTGACGTCGCCGGGCTCCATTCAAGTAAAACACCTCATACAAAAATCTCAATTGACTTTTATTTTTAAAAGAAAAAAAGCCATCCGGACTGACGAACACCACTTTTATCATCAGGATCAACAAGTTGCTTCGAGTGCGTAATTTCCATCCGAGCGGGGTTCAAGCATAATCCGCGACACACGTGATCGACAAATCACTCCGGCTGCAAATATTTCTCATTTATCAAGAAGAGAAATAAGCCTCCGGAGCGTCCGTGGAGACACAACTTGTCCGATTACGGCGGCGGGAATCAGGAGGAGACCGGCTCCATGCCTCGCTGCGCCTCCAGATGCTCGGCTGGCCACCACATGGTAACTTTGCGCACACAGCACGCTGGAAAGAGGACATAATAGAGAAGGGATCTGAATGAATGGGACTGAGATTTACTCGCATTTCTCCTCTCGCCTCCCGCAGACTGTTGTATGTGTTGTGTATCCTGCTGGTTGAAGGTGTTATCAGCAGATATCGATTCAGCTGGTGGACGGATCCATCGCTCGAAATAAGGGAGCAGCAAATGTCGAAGAAACGGAAAAGTCCTGACGAGCAGGACTTTGAGGGATCTCCACCTGCGGGATGCAGCGACCAAGGTAGGACTCATGGTTCAGAAATGAGAGTGTGAAAGTTGAGCTGGTCCAGAGTGCAGGTATGTGAGCTCTTTAGGAAGTGTTGGATGGATTCCTTTATCTTCTGATATTTCTACAGAGGATTTCAGAGACCTCTCATCAAGACTTCAAACCCTCAGGACGCACAGTTATAACTGCTCTATCAATCCATACAGTATTAAACCTACCATGCAATCACCTCTCCTTTTTTTATCCCTAGAAAACAATCTTGTGTGTAGCTGGGGATTAGTTTTTATAATCTCTCATGGGTTCCCAGTGGAGCCACATTTGAGTGACATTAGGTCAGAGCAGACTTCATTTTCAGCTGCGGAAAGAAGGAAGTAAATGCATCAGAGTTACAGAGGTGGACCGAACTCAGCCTGGTTGGTAGTATGGCTGCTGTCACTCAGGCAATGAAGCACCTGTTGATATAGAAACTGGATTATATGCATGGAAAGCATAATAGTGGTCATCTAGATTACTTTTGCCACTCCAGTTGAGGTGATTTATTGATATACTGTACATTGTGTGAATTCAGAGGGGTCATT
>JAJHUR010133546.1:0-13522 GCA_027495735.1 Lutjanus campechanus | reverse complement strand
CGAGCGGAGAAACACTACTGGACGTCTGGAAACATCAGGTGAGCTTTGGTCATCATCATCATCATATATGTGCATTTCTTGCAGAGAGTTAGATGTAGATCAGTGAGCTTTAAAGTTGCTGGCAGGCAGCTTTTTGAACTTCGGACAAAGCCGGGCTCACTGTTTCCCTGTTTTCAGTCTTTGTGCTATGCTAAGCTAACCGTCTGCTTCATGTTCAGCATACAGACATAAAAGTGATAACAATCTCCTCAACGGAGTCTCAGAAACCATGGCCATCTGATGCTAATTTAGCCTCTGGAGAGCAAATGTTAAGTGTTGCCAGGGAATATTCGGAAAATGGATTACAGATATCCGGGCCGAGATTTTCTCTTCCGTGCTCCGGCCATGTTTACAGTCCGATTTGCAACTTGAGACACAATAATGGAGTTAGATTTGAGAGACTACACTACTCTCTTGCCTACAGACTCTTCATTCACAACTGCTTTTAGAGATTACTCTCGACAAGAAAGCAAATAAGAGTATTTCTTAAAAAATATTCCTTTAATGTGCTACCCTAAATTCCCATTTGAATCTTTATATCATGTTTCCTTGTCATCCATCTTTAGGCTGAAGTCTACAAGGAAGACTTCCTGAAGGAGCGGAGGGACAGGGAGAAGCTTAAAGGGAAGTATCTGGACCTGGAGCAGAAGTTTAGAAAAGTTCACAGTGAGCTACGTGTCCTCAAACCTCAGGTACAACATACCACATGTTTTATATTTGATCATGTTCACTTTAGTATATTAAATGAAGGCATAAAGACTTAAACATAGTCGTCTGTGTTTTTCCAGGTGCCTAGGACTCGACCACCACAGCCTGCACTTGAATGTACCTGCACACATCGAGCCAAAAGTCCAGACAGGGAGGTTCGGCCAACTAACCAGCGCCACGAGCAGTTACAAAAACGTTGAACTCATGGCGACAAACTGTGACATACGCTGGCCTCCTCACTCTTTGTGTGATAATGTACACTGCACTTTATGGAGGTCTCGGTTCAGAGTTCATCACTGGCAGGGCGAGACTCTGCTGATTTATCGGACAGGACAACATCTAGGAAGTGAGCTCTGTCCTGTTTCAGTCCTCGGCCAACCGTCTGCTGCAGGTTCAGCTTCAGGTAGCTTTCGACGTGGTCGTAACAAGGCCATTCCACCAGTCCGGGCCCGTTAGGCGACCTGTGTGGAGGAAGCAAACACACAAAAAACATAAAACACTTAAAGACATGACCTACTGGTTTAAACACTTCCCAAGAGGAGAAAGGCGAGAGAGAGTGAAATAAAATACTCTACCCATTGCGTGCAAAGTTTGCAATATAAGCCATTGTGAGCTTGCTCAGCTCCTCCTCTTCTTGTGACACAGGTCCTTTGGGAGATATTGATTATTGCAGTGCCAAAACACTATTGACATGGATAATATTTATGAAATGAATGAGGGGATTTTCCTGTTTTCCAGTACCTGTAACCACAGTGTGTCCGGTGCAAAAGGCAGATCCGAGAAAAAACAAAGCATCATCATAGTGGTCTGCTTTGACAAAAGTGGGTCTAGTTCCACTGTGCATCAGTGGTGAGTGCTGAAACTCATAGACGTACACCGGCACACCAGCATCTGTCACAAGAGGAAATAAAATGCAAGACGTGCAGCGACTACAAGCCCCTTGTTGCTCTGTGCTCCACAGACCACACAGTTGAGCAAGTTTGGTAGCTGTCAGAACCTCAGTCAACTTTCTCCTTTCCTGTTTCCTGTAGCTTAGGCTGGTCTGAAAACCAAATTTTGAAGATGGTTAAGAGATGTTGCTGTGGGGGACTACAGTCACATCTTAAGTAAGGTCATGTTAGCAGAATGATAGCTAATTAATCTACATTTATCCTCAGCTAGCTAGTTAGCAAGCATCTTGCTCTGTAGCAAAACAAAACACTAGCTAACTAGCTCACTAATCTACATCAACTGTTAGCTAGCAGTTACAGCTGACAGCTGTTAGCCAAATGCTAGCTAACTAGCTCACTAATCAACATTAATTGATAGTTAGCCAAGTGGTTAGCATTAGAGAGAGCTTTATTTATCCTCACACAACAGAAGATGTTTAAAAGATGTTGCTGAGGGACTGTAGTCATATCTTCAGTTAGCTAATCTTAGCAAAACGCGAGTTAACTAGCTATCTGATCTACATCAATCCTTAGCTAGCCAAGTTGGCTAGTGTTTAGCTACCTGAATAGCAATTGATATAGATTTGCTAGCTAGTTAGCCAGTGTTTTGGTAACAGCTATCAGATGTAACTAGCTAACAAATTTGGTTTTCTTTGCAACATAGACAGGGCTAGCACATAACAGCACAGGAAACAAGAGCAGAAAATTGACCAAGGTACTGTTGAATACCAAGCCTGCTCAACAAAGTGGTGGGATTCAGGAAGATTCTGACTCATTATATTATATCATATTATATTATATTATATTATATTAAGTATACTCACCTCGGTGGTATGCAGCCACTTTAAGTATGGGAAGAACAAGGACCATGTCACTAAGTACCTCTGTGAAAGCATCTCGTATGTTCTCTGGAGAGTCATGCTGTTGCAGATATTCATCCAGAATCAGCTCATTTGCACCTGGGGCCTGTGAGAGAGGATATATGGAAGGGATAAAGTATATAGGAACATTTATTTTTTACAGTATATTTATATAGTGTTTGAAGGAATTTGTTATATATTCTTCCTGTTTATTTATCATGAAAATAAAGCATTGTGTATACATCTGTGTTGACTCTCTTGCACAGTTGAGTACTTACAGATAAAATAAAATAGCAGGGCTGGCTGTCACTTACATGAGAGGGAAAGAACATGTCCATGACTGATATCACATCTTCTCTTTTCATACCTTGATCCCACCCAGGAGGTCCTAGGAGCTAAAAAGTATATTTTAGGCACAAAAATATTGTACTATGAGACTGGAAACCCTATATTATTAAAGTTTCACTTATTGCCACAATGATCAAATAAATCTAGCAATACGCATACATGGTCAAATGCACATAAATGTTGATAGTACTATCACTGCCAGCCCTTATAAGTTAGTGCTAGTCCTGCAGGTTTTACCTGTGGGAGCATCCATCCAAACTCATGATTGGTCATTCCTATCATCATAGGAACTTTCTGGAATTCTTGTTTCTTTAAGATGTTCTCAGGTGGGCCTTTCAGGAACACACCATCAATAGCTGGACCCAAAAACGCCTTAAACTGAAATATAAATAAATCTGATAAGGCCTCCCTGTAGGTGCTGTCAAAGTAATGAACATTTACATGAATTGGGGATCCCTAATGGCACTGAGAGGTTTTAAATTGAGTGAGAAATCATATAACACAGTGGCAATAAACCGCATCAACAGTTGTATTTAGCATTTACACTGATGCTGAGAGGAAATTCTATGTTTTAAATCTACAACTGTTCTTTTGGAGGCGGCACTTGGGGACATAAACGTTCCACTATGGTTCCCAAGGTAGTTGCTAACTGTGTCTGCCTGTTTTTTTAGTTGTAGATACAGTTTTGGAGCTTTTTCATTGAAAACAGCAACTTGCTTTGGCTGAAAATGATGCTATGAGAGTGGTGTGTTTCTCTGATTTTGATCACATTCAAATTGTATCTTGTGCAGCTTGAAAAACCCAAGAAAGTTGCCATAATGTCAAGCAAAGAAAAGACAAATACATATGAACAGTAAAAGCCTGAGTAAAAAGATATGTAAAACTTAATGTACCTTTTTCATAGCGCTCAGTATTTCCTCCTCAGTCCTGCCTTTGATGCACTGGACGAGTTTCTCATTGTTGTCGCTCTCACAGTCAGTCAAATTGGCGATCATCTGCAGGAGGGATGCTTGAAATTAAATATCAGCCTTAAAGGAAGTTATAATTATAATTATTCTATCAGTATAAACTGTTACCTGGGCCACGGCCAGGTGGTTGCTGGTATAGTGGGCTTCCAGTGGTGCCACTCCACTCATGGCGATACCTTTGTGGAACAAACCCTCAGACAAAGGAGACAGCACCTGTACAGAAACATGTCCGTTTTCCACATCCTGCATGAAATAACTAAAATAACCCCGCTTGGATATTCCAAACATACTTTAATCCCTTCATACTCACCAACATAGAGACACTGATGCCCCCTGCAGATTGTCCAAAGATGGTGACTGAATCTGGGTCTCCATTAAAAGCTGCTATATTGTCACGAACCCACTGAAGGCTGAATATCTGATCCAGGAAGCCCCAGTTACCAGGTGCATGTTCATCTCCAGTGCTTATTTAAAAACAGCAGACAAATAAATCCACACCAGCACTGAGCAACAGCACTGAGAAATCTAGGACCTCTAGGGACCTCTACTGGGAGAAAGCAGGAAGTGCAACTTTCTTTCTTTCTGCTACACATTCTCCGGTTTCTTCACCCCAACTTAACACTTAACATTCCTTTAAATTACAAAAACCTGTAATTAAACCTAACAAACAACTAATACATGGTTTATAATGCACTCCTAAAGACTATAGTGTAGTTGCAAACAGATATAAGGACGTTGATAAGTGTTAATTAATGTGAAGGATTCATGACTGGTGAATAAACAGTTAATAAATGAGTGATAACACAGTTTTAATTACTTCTCATAAGCCAGAAGTAGATTTGAGTTGATATTCATTATAAATAAACCTTCAAATAATTTGTACATGTGTATAATCACTTAATAAAAACTTGCTGCTTTATTTTTGCTTTGAATTTTCATATTATGAAAAACTCAAGCATGTGTGTTCAGCCAGACATCCAAGTCCTGGAAAATAAATCTAGAACATCAAATGCATTTCTGTCTGATACATACCTCAGGAATCCCAAAATGCTGAGTCGATACTGAGCGACGACCACAGCCACGTTCTGATAAGCTGCCAGCGGTGAGCCATCGTACTGGAAGGCCCCTCCCACAGCCAGACCTCCTCCATGGATCCACACCATCACCTGGAGAACACAGCAAACATACAACCCCTATTAGCATATTTTTTCCACTGTTGCTTATTTAGCTGAATCATGATGCATGTGTGCACATGTACGAACCGGTAGTTTGTCTCCAGAGGCAGTCCCAGTGGGTCTGTACACGTTGAGGTAGAGACAATCCTCTGACATTTCTACTGATTGATACGTAACAGGGAAGCTTTTCCAGACTTCCTCCACAGTTTCTGTATCCTGTAAACACCTTTCACAAAGAGACAGACAGAGTTATTTAAACAGGCCGAAGAGTCTCTCTGTGAATCAGATAAACGTTAACACGCCCGCAATGACTACAGGGCGGCCATCTTCCTCTGACATTACACTCAGGGTGGGAAGCTCAAACACCACACCACACCAAAAACACCACACCAAAACATCTAGCTGGATGAACAGCACAACAGGAACGGGAGAAAAATGTACTTTTGATTTTAGTGTGAACTCTCCCTTTAATTCTGTGTGAGGTTATTTTGAGTGAACAATGTGCTCTTATTTTGAAAGAAAGGCCGAATGAGTAGAGAACTGGCACCATGATCAGGATTCATATGATTGGTTGGGTGCTGATCATGTGATTGCAGTTATATTTCTTTAAAAAGCAGCTTCAATTGCACAAATAACTTGAAGCAAAGTGAGTTCTGCACTTAATCATTTATTAAGTTTTATTGTTCAAATGACAAATTTCCATTTTTATGTGAAATTAAATGCCATATGTTCTGGCTTCATTGCTGTTCAGTCAGAACCTTTGAGTTTATTCCTTTTTTGCTTACAATATCTCAAACTATACTTTGTTGTTTATTTTGTATAAGTATAGGTAACAATTTGTATTTGAAATTACTTCCTTTCACGTCTTGTTCATGAGCCATGATTTTTGTAAGTTTGAGCTCAAAGACTTGTTTCTTTGACAACAGTTCCAGATGAATTTTAAACCAGCTTCAAAAAAGATCCAGACTCAAATCACCAATAATTTGTTTATCCATGTATGATGAATATTCATAGATGTTACACATATTTTGCCTCAGTAAGTTCACTGTGTCTGAATATGTTTACCGACTGCATCCTGCCAAACATGGAACCAATTACCAATTACCAATGAGCTGGAACAACTTCAGTCCATTTTTAAGTGTTTAACCCAATGACGCATCTGATTTACAGCAAATAAGTTCATTTGCACGAACCCTCTACAGGAACCAGGAACCAGTGTTTACTCACATTTTTGGCATTTTGGTGGCATCTCTTACTCCTTCCCAGGGCTCAGCTGGCCGAGGAGCAGCAAACCGCAAAGGTCCCAAAGGCGGATGAGCAAACGGGATGCCTAAATACTCCTCCACCTGCTGCTTGGCACCTTTCACTGTCCTGTAATGTCCTCGCACAGCTCCAGTTTTTAGAGTCACTACAGGTCCAGAGCTCTCTGACACACAGAAGCAAAGAAGGTTTTCGGGTGATTCTGCAACTACAGGCAGGTGAATTTTGGATTTATGTTAAAAGCTGCGGCTTAGTAATGAACTACATTTTAAAAATAAGTTTATATTATAGTTATATTTGTGGATATTCTGTGCCAGGAGTAAAGGTAACAACAGAACTTGCTAGCTGACATTTGTCTGAAAAATTAGCAAAAATATTATTTCATGTCCTCACCGCAACAGGTGTTGTGGTAAAGACCTTGTGTTGCAGCACAGACAGTTTCGGGGCGATCAAAAGATAACCTCAGTATCTTTCAACAACAATATTGGAACCTGCTCCACTATTAAGCAAGAGTCTTAAAATTTTATAGAAGTGAACAAAGAAAAACATATAAAATGAAAGTTACTGTTATGGCGGTAAGGACAAATGGTGAAAACCACTAAAAAAAACATGTTACAGAATAAAATCTTAATGACAATATGCAACCTTTGGTATCTTTTTATATGTATTACAGACATGATAGTTAAAATCCATCGTGGTTGATTTTTTTTAATTTTATTTTGGACGGTCAAACATGTCTGCAGTTGCAGAAACACGCTTTCGCAGATTCACACTTGCCTCCTATAACCAATTAATTCATCAGCAATTCAAATGGGTTTGGAGATATTCTTGTTTTTCTTCGTGTTGTGCATATACTTGCCTGCCTGAGCGAAGAAACACTGCTGGAGAACAACAATCAGGAACAGGTGGAGGAGAAAGTTTCCCATAGCTGACAGATGCCCGATTCTGGTAAAGTCAAACCCAGCTCACATTCACCAGTTGCAATACTTTTATACAGGAACAGGAAATATAACTGCAGCAATAATGGCTTACAGATGAATTTTACACCTCAACAATGTTGCAACCATAGGTGCAGAGTATATAGAGTCTATGTGGACGATACCCTTGAGCTGCACAGACAGGTGCGTGCCAAGTTTAATACAGCCAAGCACCTTTTCCACCTGTGCGACACACTGCTCTTTGAACACTTAAAGGGGAGCATAACACGTTACAAAATCCATATATGGTTTCCCTAGATATCCCTTGGTTACCGTAATGACTCACAAAGCGTGCAGGCTTAAATCCTTTAAGCCTGTAATGAGGGGTTGAGTAAAACACTCACAGTTGTAAAGGCGGATTTTGAAGAAATTTATTGGCACAGTTATAGCAGCAATGTGTTCTTGTTTATTTTCGACAATGATCCCATAACAGTTTGTTTCTACTTGGCAGTAAAAAAAAAAAAAAAAAATCTCTGGCTAATAGTAACTTTTAATTTACAGCAAATCAGTTGACAAAACGATGATGGCACTTTGAGCTCAGTTGAAGTGATTGTCAGCACAATTGAAGGTAAAGTGCACATGCACACAAGACAAGGAAAGTGAAACTGAGATCTGCTTTAGTTGCTGCTTCGTAGCTACATTCTTAGTGGTTTAGTCTGAAGATACTTGCTGTCTATAAATAGATGTAGTACTGTAATGTATGATAATAGTTATGTTTCAAGGGCCTTAAAGGGATAGTTTGGATTATTTGAAGTGGGGTTGTATGAGGTACTCAATAGTCAGCGTGTCAGCTACAGTAGATGGTGGTTAACACATCGCCAGGTTATGAGAAGCACAGAGGAGCTCCAGAAGCTAAGCAACAAAAGGCATTTTAGCCATTTAAAAAAGGTCCACCTAAAAAAAATCAATATCGGTTTAAATGTTTGACATATTTAGGATTTTTGCACCGCTTTACTTTGCCATCAGACAGTCTTTTCTGATGGGAAACCAACTTTATAAAGGCCAAATATTGCTCTCTTAAAAACCAACCAAATTCCAGAGGCGAAATAAGTAATTTTACCTCTCAGAACATGTGAGTTGCTCGTCTACCACTGCCTCATTCTGTTAGTCTGTTTGTGTTATTGTGTGACTTTGGTGTTTTAAAAGAATAGTTCGGATTCACAGAAGTCACACAATAACATAAACAAACTAACAGATCAAGTCGGCGGTACACCAGCAACTCCTGTGTTCTGCGACGTAAAATCACTGATTTCACCTATGGAGTTTGGTTGGTTTGGAGAGAGTGATGTTTGGCTTCTGTGACAGCGGTTTCCCGTCAGAAAAGGCTGTCCGACAGGATGGTAAAACAGTCAAGATATTCTAAATCTAGCATACACTTAAACTGATGTTGCACTTTTTTAAACTGACCCTTTTCAATAAGCTAAAATATGTTTTTCTGATGATCCCAAAGCAGTACATTAGTTTCTGTGCTGGTACTCTCTGATTGTACAAACTGGGGGCATGCTGACTGCCATCTACTGCAGCTAACGCACTGACTATCAATAAGTACCTCGTACAACCCCACTTTAAATAATCCGAGCTATCCCTTTAAGCTGATGACCTTTAAAATAAAATATATTACAATGCTTTTAAATGGTAACACAGCTGTACCCAGTGCTCAGTGTCGTAGCGTGTTGTTACATTGTGATGTTGAAAAAAAGTAATATACTGAAAAACTGCACTTCTCTGCCTTTTTACAGATAAATATGTTAAATACATTCTATGGAAGTATTTTCAAAGGACAGCATTAACAGCCACCAAGCGGATTTAAAGAGACAAATTCTGGCCAGTATTGCACACCAGTTTTCAACCAGTTCTGACACATCGGCCGCTGAACGCTGCCAACTCCATAGCAGGAATATTACAACATCCACTTGTCAGAGGACCAGTCCAACAACTCCCCGTCTCAGTAGAAAGCGGGGTTTGTGTGCTCGATGACACAGCGCCGGCAGTGGCGTCTAACAAACCGCAGAGCCTCTGGTGACACCTCGCAGTCCTGCACGTTGAGCAGCTGCAGCTCGCAGCAGTTGGCTGCCAGAGCTTTGAGTCCTCTGCCCGTCACGCTCTCGCAGGCTCTGAGGCTCACTCGCCTCAGGCCTTGGCAGTACATGGCCAGCTGCTCCAGCCCACTGTCTGACACGAGTGGGCACTTACCCACGTCCAGGGACTTGAGTTTGGGGCAGCTCCTGGCCAAGTGGCTCAGGCCGTGGTCTGTCAGCCCCTCACAACCCCTCGCATTCAAGTAGCGCAGTCTCGGGCAGTAGCGAGCCACGTAACGCATGCCCACGTCAGTTATGCGGGTGCAGTGGGCCACGCTCAGGTAGCGCAGGCAGCCCTCCAGGCGGGCCACTTCACGCAGGCCAAAATCTCCCACCAAGCGGCAGTCACTGAGACTAAGCTCCTTTATCGAGGGGCAGTGGAGAGCCAGGTGGCGCAAGGCTTCGTCCGTCAGTCTGGTGCAGCGGCGCAAGTACAGATGTGTCAGGCGGGGGCAGTGGGAGGCGATAGTTCGCAAGCCCTCGTCCTCGAGGGAAAAACAGTCGGTCATGTCCAGGTAGTGAATGGAGATCTGCTGGCCATGAAGAGGGGACAGCTGGAGCGAGGCCTCCTGGGTGAGGCTGATACATGTCACCTTGGAGCAGCCTGGAGGAAGAAGAAACAGAGCTTATCAAAATAGAACGCTTGTATTTAAGGGATAAGTAAGTCTGAGTTGCTAATGAGTTGCATTAGGATTTCCTTAGGGTGTTGTAGGGAGAACGATGTGATCTCTAAGTGTTTGCCCTTGTAAGTACTCCCTCATGTGTTGCTAGAAGCTCCTTAGTGACCATTTTCCTCTAAAAATTTTAACTGACCCATAACAGTGAAATAATTAGTGGAAAATAAGACAATGGCTGAATTCATGGTGGTTGAAGAGGAGGAGGAGATAATAAGACACATTTCTGGGACGGGGAAATCACACTGGACATTATGAGAGAGCAGAAGCTGCACAGAGCAGATCTGGTGGGCAGGAAGCGGTGATGGCATACAGAAATGGCAAAGAGAATCCAGTCATTTTCCACTAAAACAACAGACTCTCGATCATATCATTACATAAACAGATAAAAAAAAGGAAACTATTTAACTACGTAGCTTACTTACCCCATGGGAGAAGCACAAAAATCAAGGAAAAACAAGTCAACATCAGGTTGACTGACCAGTTTTTGTCTCCTTTGTTGCTGTCACAGTAATATTTTCAGATCTCTTCATTTTCGGTTCTTTTCACAGCAGATTTCTCACATTGATTTTGTCAATTATTTCTTGCCACATCTTGTGTTTGTGTGTATTTGTTAGTGCTGGTTTAAATTTACTGGATTATGTGTTCTTGTGCTTCCCATATTCTTCAGGGAGAACAACATTCTCATCCTCTGTTCAGACTGGCTTTCTCTTTCTTTCTGTTTTCCCTTTGGCATCCATTTTGGAAAAGCCAGCAAACACTGACAACAATGTTCTCTAGTAAAATTAAAGGATGATGAAGAGTAACCATGGTAACTGACATGCTCATGTGCTGTATTATGTCAGTAACTACTACGAAAGCTTAAGTCAAAACAGTGAAGACACCCTACGAGACTTTATGCAAAGCTCTTAAGGAAATAAAAGGACAAACTTAAGCGTGAAACTTAAGGTAGTTTATGCAGCAGGGAAGTGACCATTAAGAAATCCATTCCCAGTGTCCTTCTAATTTAAATGATGGGCTAAAATCCACAGTCCTCGTTCTGTGCAAAAGTACATTCCTTGTTTGGCTGAAGTTATCTGAGTTGAAGCTTCAGCAGCCTGAATTAGCTAAATCAATTGAGTGTTTTCCAAAGTTGCAGTATTTTTAGTACAAAATTCCTCCTTTGAATTACTCTGAGTGCTGTGATTTGTGAGCTAGATTTGGTCTAATGTGATCTAGTGGGAGAAAATGCAGTGAAACCATCCTTTTTTGGTTTTCAGGAATAAAATACACGCTTCACAAACCAGACCGTGGGTGTTAAACAGGCTTTAAAGGGTAGAATCAGTAGAATTTGTTCCAGACAGAAGGATGCTGGAACGTCAAATACTGATGTTTTGGGTCGGTAAAGCATCCTGAGTACATCAAAATACTGAGAAAATAAGAAAATAAAGGCAGAAGGCAGGGTTTCCGCTTCTGATACAGACACCACTACACACTTCTAGTTGGCCATAAGTGAAGACTGATGGGATTATATTTATATGAGTCTATACATTATTTTTAAGAAAATGTCACATATTATGCATTTAAGGTTTTTGAGAACTGTCTTGATTTGTCAAGATTGCTAAAGTCTGATATCAGCTGCTAATAAAAAAAACTTTTTATCAATCTATATGTTTTGTCCCGCATCACTTGCATTAAAAGCACATTAGGAGGTAATATTTTGATGGTCAGTATGATAACAGCGAGCAAAAACTGCCAACTTGAAAAAAAATGTGACCCTATCCTTAAAGACAATTTCATTTTTGAAGGCTATGCTCTATTATGAGCTGCCACTTGAGGGCGCCAGAGTAAAACCTGCTCTTTTTGACTGTCTGCATGCATCTACTGTAGAATCATGAAAATGTTTGAGTGCAAACAACTCCATGAAAAACCAAAGTCGTGGTCGGTTTTCATGGAGGAAAATCAAAGGCTGATGTCCTCAGCAGTTAAAATAATAGATTTGATTTCATTATTTTGTGCCTTTCAAATCAAAGCCACAAGTTTTTTAAAAGCTATTTTTACAACAAAGGGCTTACTTCCTGGTGCTAATGGTGCAGACGTTGCTCTGCCACCGGACTCCTGTCCAAGTCAATGTTATTTGTGTCACTTCCTTAATGAAAGCAGCAGACCGCTCTCCTTACTCACGTTGAGGTAAGTTCTGCTTTCAGCTAAAGAAAGCCTTTCTTCTCCCACATGGGAGCTGAAGGTTGGCAGAGCTTCTCCTGCTCCTCTAATGATTCTACCAGCTTTAACAGAAATGACTGAGAGGGACTGAGGAGAGGAATTCTTTGAGGTAGAGCCACACATGTGCGTGATGTAGGGTAGCAGGCACTCCTTCATAAAAGTGACTCAGCCTACCATAAGCCACCAGTCAAGGTAAGATGGCTTTGATTTCTTCTTATAGAAATACGAGAGCAGTGCCCATGTGGTGTGTGGAAATTCACATGCATGTGCCTGTTCTAAATGCATTCCTGTTCAGAACAGGTTGATTGCTTGACTCACATTAGTGCTGCTTGTTGTGTTATTAGGCTGCGTGCCCATTTGAACATGTGCCCGTTTGGTAGGGCTGGCCCGATAACGTCTCTACTGTCATGATTCGATGTATAGTGCATCTTAAGCACTGGGATCCTACAAGTATTGCAGTTCGATATATGATTTATTGCCATTTGTAACACTAGACAATGGGAAACAGTAGAATCATGCACACAAAGAGAGTATATGTCATGAGTCATATTTACAAAAACAATGCTTTGGCAGACTAAGTAACTTTTTGCGGTCAAAATTTGGTGACGATTACAAAAAATTTGTAGGAGGAGTCGTGAAAAACAAAAGGGCGGAACATCAATCGAGACAATTTACATATATTAGAAATGAACAACATGACAACTCTCCAAAAGTGAAAACAAAGCATTTCAATCACCCCCTGGTTGTGAGTTGCCATATAGGTCATAAACCCTGCCTCCCCAGAGTTAATAGATAGGATGTGGGCCAAACTGAAACATCAATGTACACGTAAAATAAAGTTCAGTTTCAGTTTCAGTCATTTTATGTAGTTCTTATCACACTGATGTTTGTTCAAATTAACTTTTTTTCTGATCAGTTTGATTTTAATTAGTTATTTGATGCTATTAAAAAGGGGGTTTCAAGTCATGATCGACAGCCGAGCCCTGCTTGCGACTGAGTCGTCTGACTGTTCAGGTGGGATCTCGATACCATGGCTACAACCCCGATCTCTACTGCAGTCGCCAAGTTTGCAGCACTCATGTCTGGGACATTTTGGCTTCAGTTTTGTACAGTGGAGATGTGGCGTCCATCTTTTTATACATTCAATGGTCTGGACCCACAGAATCCAGGAAAAAATAAAAAATCAGAGACTCACAGTTCAAAAATAATTATAAATAAATAATAAATAAATAATTTCATTAAAGAAGCTGGAACCTGCGAATGTTTGACATTTTCTTTGAAAAATGACTGAAACAATTATCAAA
>JAJHUR010133528.1:0-17576 GCA_027495735.1 Lutjanus campechanus | reverse complement strand
CCTTCAACCAGCACGTAAAGCACATCACCAAAACTGCCTTTTTCCACCTCAAGAACATTGCCCGCCTCCGCCCATCCCTCTCCTCCACAGCCGCAGAAACCCTCATCCACGCCTTCATCACCTCCCGTCTGGACTACTGCAACAGTCTCCTCTATGGCTCACCATCAAAAACTCTCAATAAACTCCAGTACATCCAGAACTCAGCAGCTCGACTACTCACTCACTCTCGCACCCGTGACCACATCACCCCTGTCCTCCATAAATTCCACTGGCTCCCCATCCCCCAGAGAATTCATTTCAAAATCCTCCTCACAACATATAAAGCTCTAAATAGCCTGGCCCCACCTTACCTGTCTGAACTCCTCCATCGACGTACTCCCACCCGCTCACTCCGCTCTGCCGATGCTAACCTCCTCCTTGTTCTATCTATTGTTTGTTTGCTTTTTTGATTTTTTTTCTGTTCAGCTTGTGATTTCTCTTTTCTGCTATTGTTAAGCGTCTTTGAGTGTCTTGAAAAGCGCTATACAAGTTTAATGCATTATTATTATTATTATTATTATTATTATTATTATTACTATTAAACGACAAGAAACATGAACTTCTTGAATGTGAGGTCCAAATACCTCACATTCAAGAGGAGCAATGTGGATTCCATCCAGGTGTTCCCTTTGAGCTGGTGCACTGACCTCTTTCTCTTGCAAGGGTGTACTGAAGGGTTCATGGGAGTCTGCCAACACATTATACATGTGTTCAGTAGACTTGGAGAAGGATAATGAGCATCTTCCTCATGGTGTGTTGCGAGGAGTGCTGCAAGAATACAGAGCACTTGCTATGAGCCTTTTGGTCCTTGTACAACTGAGCTATGATTTTCTGGACAGAATCTCGAGCAGCTGCAGCGTGGAGAGTGTTACTGTAAGTACAGTGTCGACAGGACTGCATCTCTGCTGTTTTGGATGATGTGAACCTGCTGCCTTTATCAACCTGTCAGCTCCAGCACTCACCAGGATGGTTTGCAGCTGAGTGTGAAGCAGTTGGGGGTCGTACCTTAACTTCTCAGACCATTGTAGTGTGCCAGAAAATGGTGGATTGCTGCGCCAAGTAAAGGAGTTAAATATGTAGGAGTCTTGCATAGCGTATGGTCTAACGTACATGGAGCAAGTGCACTTAGGACTCCAGTTTTGCTGGTTAAACTGCACAAAATCTGATCGCAGTCAAAGCCAGGTAAGCCTGCACCTGGTACAGTGCTATTTAAATAGCGCATTCGACAAGGAGGAGAAATTAACTATTGAGGAAACACATCATCTTGTGTGTGAACTCAGGATGTTGCAGCAGTGACTTTGACAGCAATGGGCAGTGCATATGTACAGCTGGCATTAGTCCAGAGATGGGGACTCGAGTTTGCGACTCGGACTCGAGTCGCACTTAAGTCGCACACAGAGAGACTTCAGACTTGACTTGGACTCCTCCTCAAAAGACTTAAGACTCAACTCGGACTCGTGTTTTGGGACTCGTGAACAATCATTATGTTTTCTTTTTGCGTAGGAACCGGGGGGATGGGAGGGACATATCCCCTCCAATATTAGAGACAGGCGTCCCACCCAAAAATTATACCGCGGAGGAGAAAAATATTGGATCTTTAACTCGCGTGCTTTTATTTTGAAAGCGCAACGCAGCATCATGTCACTGGCCCGCCCCTCCCTCACCGGCTCAGAGAGTGTTTGGTCACTCACGACAGACGGTCTGATGACAGAAACTCTTTTGGACGAGTTAAAGCGGTCTGTAGGGAACGTTGCCATGAATATGGCTTGTTTATAACGTCTTGTTGTTAGTTTACATTGACATTTAGAAACCATATCTTTTGAGTTAAGTCATCTTAATCCTGGGATGGTCACTCGTCCATTATTTAACTGCTAACTTTGTCAGTGTTCCCAAGTAACGTCAACATTAGCCAAAATGTCCTGTCATCTCATTTCAGCACGTATGACATTATATTAGAAATTATGTGCAATATTGTCTTATCAGGAGAATGATAGTAGCTACATAGAGTAGTGAGGCAGTTGAAGCAATGAAAGGTGGAGAGACTGAGGAAGCTCAGGTGAGGTCTTAAATTGATTAATGAAATATGTATTAGCCCGTTATTACTTTTTAAACACAAACAATTTTATCATGAGAAGAACTGTAATTAGAGAGCCAGGTGGAGCTTCAGGGTGTGAGGTAAGGCTTAAAAATCATATTATTGATTATAATAGATCCAGAAAGGAGAACAGGTGAGGACTGATGTCAAGTTGTTTTTTTTAAAGATACATTTTCAATAATTATTTCATTATTTCCACAGTACTATAAGGGTTTGGGTTATGATTAGGTTATCAGATGCACTAGAAAACCCCACTAGTGTTCTGCATAATTATATGGTGAAATTCTACTCCATAGTGACCGATAAGTGGATTTTTTTCCCGTTTAGTTTTAAAATGAGCCACCTTTATGCTCAGGAGCTGAACCTTAGACGTGCATCCCTGAAGCTATTTTGTATGTTTAGGAGCAACAGTGCAGCAGCACACAGGAGACAGGAAAAGGAGAGGATGGTACAGGACTTGAGGTGAGGTCTTAGAATAAATTAGTGAAAACTTTTACTCTAAGGGTTAGGTTATGCTGTAAACAGAGTTGACAGTATGAGCCTATACATCTGCAAATCAGTTGTTAAAAGTCTTCATTCTGTATGATAAAAACCTTAACAGATATTTTTTAGCTTTTGTAAGTCAAATGCTGATACTGTACATTACTATATGTAATGTCTGTTGTAAATACATTAATGCCATGCAGGGACATCAAGGGCTTGAGGCAGGGAGTCAGAGTGAAGGAGAGACAGGAGCAGACCAACAGGTAAGAGAGAGTGACATAACAGTAGATATTTTACAAGAGTTCACAAAAAAGTGGAAAAATGGGATTACTTGCTTGTAGTACGGATCTGTCAGGTTACCGATATGTGTCGGTCTGAAACGTCTGACGAGCTTAATGTCATTCCCTCCTTTTTGACATGGTAACCATGATAACCATATTACGCATCGGGTGCGCGGCTCACGGCCCCACGCATTAGTACCTCAGATGACACAATGGCGACCGACACACCCGCAGCTGCTGCTGTACCCTTTGTAATTACATTTGGTTATAAAAACTTCAAACAAGACTGTTTAAAGTGATCATATAACAAACAACTAATCAGTACTGATACTTTATGCTAATAGATAAAGGAGGGATAATACAGTAGCTTTGAATTTCTTAGATATAGCTGTGCAGTATTCTTAGTAGACCGAATAGCAGCAGATGATAGAAGGCTCATTAAAGCAAGAAGAGACATGAGAGATTTATTTTTCAGAGACTTGAGACTTGACTTGGACTCGTGACCAAAGACTTGAGACTTGACCAAGTCTCACCCCACAAAGACTTGAGACTTGACTTGGACTCGTGACCAAAGACTTGAGACTTGACTTGGACTTGCAAAAAAAAGACTTGTGAACATCTCTGCATTAGTCTCCAAATCACCTGACTGGAGATTACTGATGTGTGCTACTGCCTGGCAGGATAAGCAAAGTTTACAGCAGTATTTGTCTTTAAACAGGGACAAGTATGTGGTCCTTGACCCTCTGCCTCCACTGTCTCACAATGTTGTGTTCCATCAACTACTCCATTCGACTGGATATGAGCAAATGGACCAATACGCGCTGCTACTTGTCTCTGTGTGTGTAACAAGCAGAGTGTATGCAAATTGTGAACCCACCTATGTAGGTGCATCTTTCTATCTGAATAATGTGTCCGTTTACAGTAAATAGCAGGAAGATACTGTGCCATTGACTTTAGACAGGGTTTTTGTTGGTCAAAGGCAGAATTGCTTTCTGCTCAAAATAGCAATGCACCAACAATGCACCTGACCACACCTGAAGACCAACACATCCATGTGTGCAAGCATATTTGTATCTTACGCAACATGGGCGCTGGGTGCAAAAATGACAGCTGTATCGGTTGGAAACTAGAGCACTTTTTACAAAGAGATCCCACAATATCACAGCATCAAGGGCTCGCCTTCAAGCCAGCTTTGTGTATTTACACTGAGCCAAGCAGCACCGACATAGAGATGCCCCAGTGCGTCCTTTTACACAGTATTTCCGACATTGCGTAGTCAAAAGAGGTGAGACATAGCAGAATGGCAGACTGGTCAACAAGTGGTTCTGCTCATCTGCTCATTTATAATCACAAATAGAGCTGATAAATTCATGGATTTATAACATAAAACTTGTTATGTGTTCAAGATAAAGACCCCCATCCCATTCTGCCTGCATAACTTTTACTTGGCGAGATGGAATATTTGTAATAGTATCATGTAAAAGGGGCTTAGCAATGGCAGTTGAGCTGTGCTGTGTGCTACTTTGCGCTGCATATAAGATAATGCCCTCAAATTAATTATCAATCTACATTTCAATCAACTATGGTCATTGGGTTTGGAAAAGAATAAGACTGTGCATGCAAGTTTTTGGAATGAGGTTTGTGGAGGGTGGCTAGGCTCACCCTTAGAGAAGAGTGATGGGCTCAGACATCCAACAAATGTTTATACAGTCAGAATTACCGTCGATAGGTACCAAGGCCTATTGATCACTGAGTATTTATGGTGCAGTTTAAACACTTGCATTTGTTTCTAACAGCTGATTTGTGTTTCATCTTAGCTTGCAACTTTCTGAAACAAACAAAAGGAAGGTCTTACATCAATAGTTCACTGCCAGCTATAGTTAAGCACTTCACAGAGGACTTATTTTTATCTTAAACCCATTCTGTGATAAATCTCTGTTGGATAGCCCAGGTATAATTTGTTACTTTGTGTATTCATATTCAGATGAAAGCATGAAATGTGCTGTATAACAGACACTGCAGAACAACCAGATGGCACTCAAATAGCAGAAATAACCACCAGTAAAGAAGACGTCTCCAACTTAACCAGGACATACAGTATTTTACATTACTTACATTACATATTCACACAGGTTTTTCCACTCTTACAAATATACCTTTAGGGTTTTCAGCATCTGTTTCTACCAGCTTTAATGAAACCATGCCTGCTTTCCTTCGGACTTTTATTTGACTTGCACACACCATGCACAAATATTGGCATTATGAGCTAATGAAGATTGTCTTTAATTACACTTCTGCTGAGCCTCATGTGGTAACTCTTACTATGCAGAGCTGAGCATGGAAACCATTTTGGCCACTGGTTGTCTTATTTCAGGTAATAACAGTCTAACCTGGGAATCATTTGCTGGAGAGGGCTGGACATTTTTCTTTCAGCTGGGGCTTTTCCTCACCGCACAACACAACAGTGTGCACACCACTTATAGTGATGAGCCATTTTACTCCACTGTTGTCATCTGGGTTTTCCATCAGGCAGATTTCTTTATCAGTAAGGTTCCATCAGCAGTGCAGCATAATTGAGAAGAGAAAACCTAAGTTAAGGAAACTCTGTTTCATGTCTGTTATTTTTGTTTTTATCATATTTGGGATATGATGCTTACACTTCAAGAAACCTTGTGTACATGTTTGTAACATATCTATAGATTGTGGTTTGTTTGTGTCTTTGACTACTTTCGATCTGCAAATCTGCCATTTTTGTAACAAATGAGTTACTTGAGCAGGTGAGGACAGACTCAATAATTCAAAACCATTGTAAAATAGAAGGTGTCCAATGCTTGGTGATGTAATGAAAAGCTAAAATAGGTCAGGATAGCTCTCCTTCTGTTTTAGACTCTCTAGCTCCCCATTTCCTCAAAGGTCAGCAATCTCAAGACAGTTTGCCATTGGCTAGCACTGCAGATTCACATGTTAAAATTCACCAAAATCATCAATCTGTCACTCCATGTGATTTGCACTGAACTGCTTGAAGTCCCTGAATCATCACTCAGGCCCCTGAAATATGTCCCACAGTATTTATATCTTCTTGAGCCTCCCTGTCCAGTGATTTTTGTCGGACAGAGGGGCAAAGGAGCAACCAGATGGGCCTTCTTTTGCATTTTTACCCCACACTGTTGATTTATATTGTAATTACACTTTATGTCCTGTGTTGTTTAGTTATTACAGCCTAGAAGACATCAGCCACGAGTCCATCAACAAATACCTGTCCAAACTGGTGGAGAGAAGCCTGCGGGACCTGGAGTGCTCTTACTGTATTGAGATAAAAGAGGTGTGTGTCTGTGTGTATATGGCCAGAGATATACTTGCTGTGGTATATCTCCGGCCTTCGGGTCATAATTTTGTAGTCTCTAAAATGACACAGATTTATTTAACATTAGATCAAGTTTGTGATAATAAAATTGTTGTTTCATTAATGCTTCAGGACGATCGGACCATTGAGCCGATGACTTACGGTCGCATCTCCTCCTATTACTACCTGAAGCATCAAACCATCCGCATGTTTAAGGAGCGACTGAGGGCTGAGCTGCCCACCCACGAGCTGCTCTCCATCCTGACGGTGAGTTTCACATTTAAACTTAATGCCACAATGTTTTTTATCACCTATTACTGGGACAAATCATGTCCTATCAAAAAACTTTAAAAATTATAAATACCCAATTTTGGAGTAAAAATTTATTCTTTAAGGTTTTATATGTATGAAATATGTAATTTATGAAATGTTTTGGTTTGCTTTAGTTTCAAGTTCTAAACTTGTTCTGTGCCAGAAAACAGCCTTGTCCCAGACAGGAAGTCACAACTTCAAACTGTTTAAAAATGTGTTAAAGTATAAAATATTATATTCATCATATATTATATTCATATCTTTGATTTAAAATAGATATTTTATGAAAAATTGGCCCATTAAAGTTGTGTCACAGATTTCTGTCAACTTCATCAGCTTTTTACAAAAACATGGATACAGAATTCTGGGTTTACTAAACCTACTTAGACTGCGAACACGATCCTGGAACACCAATCAGAGTGAATGAAGTAGCTTGTTTTCCATCAGAAATGATCCTCTCAGGAAACACCACAACACTAGTGTCACAGTCAAGGAGGGCTGTATTAAGTAGCGCTAAGTTGTCTTATCTGTATTGTTTTTACATTTGGGCCCCAAAAATTTTACTTGTACTACAAATTATGGGGCTTGTTGACCCGTGGCATCTATCCATGTGACTGCTCTCATGCTCCCAAGAAGATGATCCCTTATCATTTGATTGAATCCATTATCTCTCTTGTACCAGAAAAAACTTTTTTTTTTCAGTCTGCCATACCAATAAGTCTATAAGAACACTAAAACTGAGACAAAAAACTTAACTCTCCAGTTATGGGCTTTAGGCTTTTAATCAACTACATACACCAGATACTAGATAATAGCCAGATAATAGAGACTTATTCCTCTTGATGGAGTACATCCACTCACTTGTACAGCAGTCATTGGGGGTGGGAGAAAAAAAATATTTTTTTTTTATGTACTGTGGCTCTTTTTCCTGATTCCTGATTCCGTTTTTTTATATATTTTAACTGGTGCTTAGTCTGTTAGCTGGATGCTAACACATAATGGGAGTTCCCATTGATGCACTCAGAACTTCGCATTGCGATTGTGGTGATATTATCTTAACAAACTGATCCACTTTATTTCATAATGCTGAACGTAACACATGAATGCTCATACTTCATGCTTCAACACTCCATACTGAAGGGCTACAGCAACCATAAAGGGTCAAAACTTTGTATTCATTTTGGCCTAACGTCTTATTTTATTTGTTGTTTTTGTAAGGCACTGGCTTGTTGAGTAGGGACAGATAAATATAGCAGTTTAAAAGATTTAAAGCATTTTATTTACATTCAGAAATATGGATTATGATCCATAGTCTCTAGAAGTGTATGATAACCCTTTTTCTGTGGTCTTCTGATTAGAAAAAAGCAAACAAAAAATCACAAAAAATCATAATATCGAATCACAAATCAGCACACAAGTATTGTGATGGTGCCAAAATGGGTGATAAGTGCATCATCCCAGCTCTCGTAATCACTGTCATTTCAAGATTTTTGTGTTGTTGCAGCTGTATTGAAAATCACTTGCTAACTGCCGGTAACACAATGTACAAGAGTCAGCAAATCCAGGTTCAGGCCTGTCAGCTCAGTCAAAATGTTTTCGGTCATGTCAGGTCAGTGATAACACTGAGAGGTGGAATACAAGTGATGCACAACTGACTTGGACTCTACTCAATGCACTGTAACTTTGTTGCACAATCAAGTTGGCAGATTGTCTTTGTAGTTCATTTGTCTTTTCTCACAGTGTGGGAAGTCATTAAACTTTGTGCAGGCAAAGGTGCATTTGTGCAAAGTGAGTGTCAAGCAATTAAACAGATTTGTTTCCTTCTATTTGCCAATTAAATGTCTGTTTCAAAAAAAAAGCTTGAGTTGGAAGTGCAAATGAAAAATGAGACGCACTCAAGACACACTCGTGAATTTAGTGTGACTGTTTTGAGTCAGTACACACTTTGGCAATATTTCCTTTTCTTGTTTGTTGTAGCTTTGTCATATCTGTGTAGCACTGAATCTCTGCTTTCAGTATTTGGCAGCTGGAGGTCTTCATGTAACAAGTTGCTGTTTGAAACACGTGACGCAACCTTATGTTCACAACTTTTGAAAATCCAACTGATAATCTGTGATCAGTGACAGAAGACATGCATTCTAATATTTGTCTTATCTTGGTATTTACCAATACAGAATACTTCAGAGAATGTTCATGTTCAAATGCACACACACACACACACACACACACACACACGCTTTACCTTCCTTCAAATTAGCACCTTTGTCTGAGCTTCATTAACTCTCTTCATTCTGGGGCCTTGGTTGCAGGGTCATCCACACTCTGGCCTCTGATTGGTGGGGTCAACACAAGACAAGGTGGTTTCACACCTTTCACTGAGGGGGGATAATGACATATTCCTTTTTAGCACTGCTCCTAATGGCCTTACATATCTGTTTGTAATGATTCATGTGGATTTCATCACTGTATAAATCTACCTTTAAGGAAACCAGTGAGTTCTGATATCAGATTGTCTAAAAGCAACAAGTCAAAAAAAAAAACATCTTTTAAATATTTTCAATCAAGATTTTTTTCATTATTATTATTTTATAAAAGTGCAATTATCTGCTAGATTTTTGTAGCTTCAAGGCTGAGATGCCAATTATTTCTGTTAAGAGGTTCGTGTCCTTAAGATTAAGATTTATATTAGACCATATACAGAGAAACAAGTCATTATTTTTTAGTGTTGTTGATCCAAGAATTATTTTCCTAATGAACTCCAGAGACTAATAAAAAAAATACTAAAAATTAGATTAAGAGGATTTAACTGTCTTGACAGTGTTCTGTGCTCTTTAGATTATAAAAGGATTAGGCTGCCATTATATTATGTTTTACAGTATTAGCAAATCCCAAGAAAAGACCACAACCAGCAGTGTGTCAGGCCCAGAGCTGTATCACATGTCTTTTTTTTTTTTTTTACATTCAAAGCTTCTATTGAAAAGCTTTAAATATCTATACTTATATTTCATCATCGTCACATTAGAAACCGAACCAAATAAAATCTTTATCTGCAACTGTGCAGAAATACCAGCTTTAAACAGAATAAATAGTCAAGCAAAAAGAAGAGAAAGGCTGTGCAACATTCAAATGTTGGTTTAGATTCTGAATGCCAATGATATGAATGATATTTTGAACTACTGGGTACAGCCCTCTTTTTCTGAATTATTATTTTTATTTTTTTTTATCAAGGGTTACTCAAACAAAAGGGAAAAGTGCTTATGTTTGGGTCTTCTTCAGAGGCAAATTAATACACATTTAGCATGATTATTTTCATCGTTGATTAATCAACCAGTTATTTTCTAGATTAATTGATCCTGTCAGTTGAAAAAAAAAAAAATTGGATTAGTCGAGCATGTACGTGTGTGTGCTCCACATTTTGTGTCTGTAACTCCTATTTTCAATATCAATCAATCTGTTGAGAATTTTGTTCTATGAATCATTTAGTTGTTTGGTCCATAAAATGTCAGTCAGTGTTTCTCCAAAGCCCAAGATGATGTCCTCAAACGTCTTGTTTTGTCCACAACTCAAAGACATTCAGTTTGCTGTCAGAGAGGAGTAAAGAAACCAGAAAATATTCACATTTATGAAGCTGGAATCAGAGAATTTTGACTCTTTTTCTTAAAACATTAGTCAGACTGATGAACCGATTATCAAAATGTTTGCTGATTAATTTAATTCAATTAATCGTTGCAGCTCTAGTAGAGATAGTATAACAGCAGGGACAGTTTAATAGTCTTTTTACAACAATGGAGCTCCATGGTACAAAGGAATAAATATCAGGCACTGAATATACACATGCTACTTGTTAGTAAGTATTGTTTGAGTCTGCACATGGGATTTGTTTACAATATGAAAAATATAAAAATATTCCCTGCAGTGGGATTTTAAAAACTCCCAACAAGGCCGACTGATTTGTCAACACAGCATTTTCTTTTCTTTTTTTCAGTGGAGCAAGTTGTACCCAAAATACAAGATTGCTTGTAAAATTCACACCAGCGATTTATTGATTACTTGTGTGTTCTTCGATCTTCATTAGCTTTTGTTCTTGCATTATGTTTTGACCATACAGCCAAGTCCTAAAGTAAGTCCATCGAGTGTTGGAACTTGACTTCAGTAATGATGCTAACATATGGAAGGGAGGCTACTGAGACAGTTAACATCACTCTCCTTTGTACACATGTAGGGGGAAGCAGACCAAAGCATGGCATGCCTGGCTGCCTCTCTCCCCAACAAGCTGTGATACAATAGGCCAGTCACCCCGCCGCCCCGTCCACTCCCCCTCTGTTAGCTACAAAGCACTGGCATGCTCCTCCAGTTCCCCCTAATTGCTGCAGCGTGGCCTCTAATGAGCAACACCCACACCTCGCTGCACCACCACCTCCTCCCATCCCCTCCTCACACACTTGTTTTTCTCACTGAGTGCTACGCTACCACTCAGCCTGTCTTTGTCTCTGGTTTCTGTCCTGCTGCGTTTGTCCTCTGCTTCCTAAGATGGCAGCGTTCTCACAGTGAAGTCAAACTGCATTAAACATGAGCGCTGTCAAACAAGACAGTCAGTCGTGTTGTCATATACAAATATACACACCAGATCAATGAAACCTGAACTAATGTTGGCAGAGAAGAACTAAAACTGCTGTGGTGAAAGAGTGAAGGCATCTCAGAGAATCCTATCATTCCTGTCAGTAATACTGTAATAGCGGTGTACCCACAAGTTAATTGCCAAGATCTGGGAACACAGCGGTGAAATAGAAGTCTGGCAGGCCAAGAAACACAAGATAATCAGACAGATTGGAAACAAACCCAGCACTTAGTCTCAAGTCTTTGCACTGATGTCCCAAGTCAAGTCCTGAGTGCTAAACTTTGAGTTTCAAGTCCTAAATAAGTCATAATGTAACAGTGAGTTTCCAACCATTATTATTGATTTACAGTGTTACTTAGCTGTTAAGCTAATGTTAGCTCAGATAACTTTGGAGTTATTTTAGACCAAAACCTCACTCCTGGATCCCATGTGGAAAAAAACTAACGTAGTCGTGTCATTTTAAGTTGAGAAAAATTCTTAGAATTCAGTCTTTTGTTACTTTTATTGATGTTGAAAGAGTTTCTCATGCTTTTATCACCTCTCGTCTGGATTATCTGTGTTCACTTGCCCCGGCCTAAACACGATTACACAGCTTCAGGGTGTCCAAAACGCAGCCGCCAGACTTTTAAACAAAACTGAAAAGCATGGTCACATCTCCCCTATTTTAACTTCTCTTCACTGGCTGTCTGTCCATTTTAGAATCTATTTTAAAATTTTACTATTGACTTTGAAGGCCCTGCATTGTATGGCACCAGGCTACTTGGCTGAGCTTTTAATCCCCTTCTCACCTGTCTATAGCCTGAGGTCCCCTGATAAAGGCCCTGTTAGCTATTGCACAGTCATGGCTGAAGATCAAGGGTGGTAGGGCTTTAGCTGTGAAGGCTCCAACCCTTTGGAAGAGTCTACGTCGAGAACAGACTGGAAAATTCACTACCTTCTTTTAAGTCGTCTCTCAAGACTCATTTTTACCCTCTGACTCTCATTCTTAATGATTTTATCTGTTTGCCTGTTGTATTTGTACTTTTATGTGTATTTCTATCAAATGTTAAATGAATTTGCAAGTTGTTGCGCCCCTGTCTGTGATTTTCATCCCGCACATTTTGCATACTGCAATTTGTCTTTTGTTGACCACAACATATTTTTGTACACAAACAACTCCAACCGGAGCTCAGCAACCTAACGTCAGTTCTTCATGGTTCTCCTGCAACTTGATCAGATGCTGTGCGGTTGGTTAAAAGGCTGCTGTGTTTCTGGCACTTTCACAGGAGGTTGTTGCCCACATTATTGATGCCGCCACTGATTGGCTCTGTTTTTCAAGACATCAGCAAGCAGAACATCAGACGTAACGAATTACTGAAGACAATCATAGATGCTAGGTTGGGATTCTGGGGGCATGAAACAGATTTGCTTTCAGATTTCGACTGATGCGCATTCAGCTTAACATCCCAATAAAGAGGTTTATATAATCTGGATAAACTGTTTGCTTATTCACAACCTGTCTGATGATGTGATCTCTTGTCCATCTTGCCTGTCAGACTCTGACATAGAGGCGTTTATGTTTTCCAGATCTCAGTAGTTAACTTTGCTAAGAAATCAAAGTAATAATGAACCAGATCAAAGTTACAGAAATTTTGCATATTCATAAAGAAACATGTTGAGTTTCCAGATATTTAATTTTGACTACAAGTCACAGCACAGATCTAAAACATACATTACAACTTAGATTAAAACATCTGTTGATAACCTTTACACTTATCAAGTAATCTCTAAGTCTATAAAACATTTGTCAAATGGGGCATGCTGGTTGGGTTTAAGACACTCAGCATGTAACCACAACATCCCTAGTTGTCCATCTAAGGTAACTTTGTTTTATATTATTCCCCACCTCTCCTCCCTCATTTCCTGACTATCTTCACTGTGTTTTCTACAACAGAGCATTAAAATGTCCCAACATAGACAATCTAACTCTGAAACATGACAATCACCTTTTCCTGAGTCCAAAGTGAGATCTTCAAAGAACTTTTTTGGTCTGAAAAACAGTCCAGAGACCTAATGGTAGTTCATTTACAGTGGTACTGCAGACATCGCAAATAGCAGCTGGCAGTTGAACAGCAGGTCAGTTCACAAAGCCAGTGTGGCCTTTCTTTTTTCAAAAACATAATTTAGTTAAACTTGTAAAAATATGTTTTTGTAGCAGTTGTGGCTCTACAAGAGGTCTCAGTTGTGTTCACCTCTCTCCATTTTTGTTTGCCTTACTCCACTCTTTGTTTTCTCTCTGTAATCCCTGCTTCACAGCTCCAGTCTTTCTCATTACATTCTCCTTTCTCTGTCTCTGCAAATGTTACTATCCGAGGGTATGAGGTGGTGTGTGTGTGTGTGTGTGTGTCTGTGGTGGGGGGGACTTGTTGGTTATGATGTCTCCTTAAAGATCTATAGTTTTTCTCTCAGCACATCCATATGCAGACACAACGGCACTGAAAGATAAATCATTCAGAGATGATTCCTACTCCTCTCCCTCCTCCCAGCCCCCACCCCGCGCAGGTCCTTTTTCAGGTCCTAGCTTTTGAAACACTGGCTTCAGTCAGTGATGGATGGAGCCTTAACAGTCCAGGCTGGAGGGGGGGAGGCTGTGACAAATGCCTCCAGCACAGCCTGTTGATGGGACTACATTAGCCGAAGTTGAACTGGAGTGAATTAGAGGAGAGGAGCCATGCGTGTCCATGCATCTCTCTGTGTAACAACCACAAACAAGGCCTGACACAGCCTGAGCACAAAGAGGAGATTGATGGATCATCATCGTCATTTTACGCAGCCACTGACCCCGTACATCTCACTGTGTCTTTGTAGTTGAGTGTTAATTTTTCAGAAACCGGTTTGCAGGATTTTTAGTTGATCGGGTCTGGTGAAAAGATTCCCTCACAGTCTTTATGGGGAGGGGAACAGCCGGTTTTCTGAGCAGGGAAAAACCAGAGAACCGGGGAGGTAAATGCAGCTGTTAGAGTACAGATGCTTGGATTAAAAAGGTCTGACCACAGACTTCCTGTTTCACTTTTGATCTCCGTCTCTCAGGATGCAGAGGAGTACGCCGAGCTGCCCGTCAGACACAACGAGGACCAGCTGAACAGCCAACTGGCTCAGCAGCTCCCCCTGCAGGTCAACCCCCACTCCTACGACAGCGCCCACACCAAGACCCACCTGCTTCTGCAGGCCCACTTCAGCCACGCCCAGCTGCCGTGCAGCGACTACAACACCGATACCAAGACGGTGCTGGACAACGCCATCCGGATCTGTCAGGTAGGATTCATTCAACAGCTGCTACAAACTATTAATGTGACAACTGATTGATGAATCCATGAGTTATAGTGATTCAGGCTTTAATAACATTTGTAGAATAGCTTTAAAATATTTTTTTTTTTTTTTTTCTGGTAGTAGATGTGCCGCAAATGACCATTTTACACGGGGCTGGCACAGCGAGCTTCACAGCCACATCATGGAGAGTCATGTGCATTTCTTCTGCACCTTGCCAGTAGGGGGATTGGCTCAGTGTGTGAGAGAATGCAACTGTGTTCAGGAATTCAGGCAAAATTAGAGCATGCATGAAGAAATTCTTATTTTATTGACATTTGTGATCTAACATCCAGTTTTGCAAATTACCTGGATTTACAAACGTCACTGCCAGTAGCAGATTTTATCAGCTGTAATCTCTATAAACAGATATCCGCCTATGAATGCATAATCTGTAGGTAAAGGGCGAGACTTTGGTACTGGAAACATTCTTGTTTCCACTTGTAGTCTGAGTAGCATTCTACCCTGCAAAAGAAAAAAATCAGTAACTTCCTAGAGTCCAGAACTGAGAAAAATGACTGTAAAGTTTTCTTGTTGTCAAGCCAAAATAATTGCAGGCAGATAATTGGATATGTGGCAGTTTTATAGCTTTATATCAGGTTATCCTGACCTCTGATTTGACTTTAGACACTTATTTGGAAGCTCCTGTATTCTGCCTTTGCATTGCTTACCAAAAAATATTGGGTCATACTAAAACAAAAGGCAGTAACTTCCATTTTTTCTTCTCACTTTAGCTTTAAAAAGCAGTTCAACAAATATGATCAAACCCTCAGTCTGATAATGATGTAAAATGAAATTACACCTTTTACTGTTGTCCTTTACATTATTGTTATTGTAATTATATATTTACAACATTTATTATTTATTATATTATGGTATGCTTGTGATGTTCCAAGAAACTTATAAAATCAAATTTGCCCTGGTTTCTCTACACATTTGAGAGAAGATATTTGTCCACATGACAAAAAGAGACAAAAAGAGGTGGAACGCATTGGCCAAAGTGCAATTGTGGAATCCATTGGCTATAATTGAACGAAGATTTAGTTTTTTATTTTATTTTATTTTATCTGCAATCATCCGGTGAAACAATCCGGTCCTCGACATCGTTTCAAACTCCCCGCTCCCACACTTCCCACATCCCAAAACCTCGTCCATTGACCCCAGAGGCTTAATCGTCATCAGACAGTACCTGATGAGTGCTGAGATTATATCAGCTGTAACTAATTAACATTAATTCCACAACCAACTTGACTACACATCAGTGTATTACACAACTGTATGATCAGTGATGGGATGTTTATGCAGTTAACAAACCAACACAGTGATAGGTGATTTCAGGTGAAATGATCAGCTGATGCAGTCATATCAGTGTACTATATCAATAATTTAAGCTTGTGAACTATATCATTTTGAATCTGTACTTTGAGTGTTTATGATGATGATGACGATGATTTTGCTGAGATTATTTAGATGAGCTTTAATTCTTGATAATGGCGGTAATAGTATTACATATTAACGGGTTTGATTAATATACAGCACATGAAAAGAGAGCACATCTTGGGAGGCGGTGCAGTACTGTAGATATGAAGAAGAGAATAAGGTGAATGTTAACCATTAGTAGGTGATTTGTAGTTGAACTCGCTGATCCATCCCATAAATAACATGATGCTCAGAGGTTAGATCTAAAACCCAGGCTTCTCATTGTCTGGCAGCCACAATAGGTCCGCTGCTCAGTGTTCATATGGAAAGTGGCTGGAGACCAGGTTTGTACTTACCACCTGGTCAAGTCAGTAACAACCCCATAATTTTATCAATCAAAGATTGTCCACACAGGTTATGTTGCATCTAAGGTGTGATTTGCTAGCTGGTGTTTCTTTGTATGTAGTGTTTGAAGTTAGGACCATGTCTTAACGTCTGTAAGCCATTGTCCACAGCTCGGGATGGCTGTTTTTGTGTGTGCATATGTACATGTGCTTGTGATTTTCCATGCTGTGTATCTGGCAGTGATATTGCATGGCTCATGGATGTGGTTACTTCTCTGGTGTCCTGCTGCTACCGTTTACTGAAATGGTTCTGCTCTTAAGTTTCTTTATGGTTGTTTTTATTGAATGAATGTACAGTGGATATTTATTACTACTTACAGTATAGATACATAGTAAATTCAACAGATTTTCACTGGCCCTGGACAACAACTTCATTCTCATAACATGGCAATGAGTCTTGAGATGAGTCCCAGAATGTTACAATGACTTCAGTTTACTGTGATAATCACAGTATAATACTGTTAAATCTGCACAGACCAATACATAATAAATAGGGGTGGGCAATATGGGTTTTTTTAGCATAGTGAATGTAAATGGATTGTTCCGATTGCCTTCAAAACCTTCAGTGAGAACTACTGCTATATTGTCTAATAACAGACAAGGACAGCAGTGGAGACATAAGCCACTGTGTATTTGATCTCTGCCTTCGAAATCTTAAAAGTCAACTTGACAAGAAAGCAGGTGTTGAGCAGTTGCAAGTGCGAAGGGAGGGTCAAGCTTGTGCTTATCACAGCCCCATGGTTGGGGAACCGCATTTGTGCATGCAGAGCAGAAATACTCATTTGTAAGGATGCTTTTCTACTCACTGATACACTTCTGAGCGCTTGTATCACGTGGAAGTCCCTGGTTTTGATCCGTGCAGGTTTTGAGATTTCTTAAACCTGACATGCTACTTTTTTCTTTTCTTTTTTTTCAAACAAAAAGAGATCCAGTCTGGAAGGGACCTGAAGATTGTCAGGCCTGGTCCAAAAAGAACTTGAAGTTAATTAGACTCAATCCAAAAGGGGGTGGACGCAAAATAAGAACACCAACACTGGAGGCAAGCATGGTCAAAACAAGCCAAAAAGGAGCAGCAATACAGGGATTTTTCCTGCACTTAATAGTTCACACCCTCCATCATCCATCCATCCTCTATACATTTTCTTCTTTTTATCTGGGGTCAGGTCGCAGTGGCAGCAGGCTAAGCAGGTATTCCTGACATCCTTCTCCCCAGCAACACTTCTCAGCTCCTCCTGGA
>JAJHUR010133526.1:1163-23916 GCA_027495735.1 Lutjanus campechanus | reverse complement strand
AGGGATGAGGCTGCTACCCTGTTTCTCCTAAAACTCCAGGATTGTTTGGTGAACTGAAGATCTTCACTTATCATCACATCAGCATAGTGGTGAGTACATATTGAGTTTGTTATCATGGAAAGTGTAGTATCACTTTAAGGTCATAAAAGTGAAATTCTAAACAACTCAGAAATTCTGTAATTAAAAGAGCCAATCAGTTGTGACACATTTTATCACGTTAAGAGGATTCTTTTAGCCTTAGCCTTAAAGATGAATTCATTAAGAAGAAGAGTCTAAAATGAGCTGCTCTGAAAAACAAGAAGAAATGTGTTTGATTTATATTATAGCATCATACTCCTGATGGTCTTGGACTATGACTCATGATAGTTGAAGTTGAAATACAGCAACGACTTCTTTTTAGAGCCCAAAGACAACATGTGCCATAAAAGTGATGCATATGCATGCGCACACTCTTGCCACATTTTGATCCTTTTGATCCTCTCCTTCTCTTTGAAATGTGCTGCACTGTTTGGCCTCTCTGCTCCTCTGCACTTACTGTAACTTTCCCCATAGTTTCATAAGGCAAACATATTTATATTAAGCTCATGAATAAAGTGAACTCTAATGGTGAGTCTGAGAGACTATGATTATGGAGTCCCAAAAGTGCTGATCGTTGCTTAATGACTCATCAGTCATCATATCCTGCAGCTTGTCACTCACTGGTTGTTCCTTGTCCATCACAGATTCACACTGAGCTGCAAGTTGTTACACAATGCTTCATCTTGTTCAGTGGTTGTGTATTCTTTATTATCAGCTTTTCTGCCACAGCCTGGCAGAATCTGTTTCTTTGTGAGCTCATCTCTCCACAAGCAGCTTCGCTCTCTGCTGCTTGTTCCAAGAAAAACGCCTGAGCTGTGTCAGATGCAATGCCTGCTGCTGGTTTCACACTCCATTTGTGACCGAACGGACTTTAAAGCCTCAAACATGGGTGGAGAAAACACGGGCTGAACAGTGCAGGACGATGAGGAATTCGGGTTAAAGTTTAAGTCTGTGCCGATTTTGAAAATGGATGTGAAGCTGAGGAGAATATAAGAGGAGGAAAATGAAAAGAGGACAATAAACGTGTCACAGAAGTGAAGAAACTGTACTGTGGGGTTTTCAGATTTATGGCTTTCAGAGGCTTCCCGCTCACTCCCTCCTCTGGATGGGAGACTCAGTGGCAAGAAGTCAAAAATGTACAGTGCACGCACACACACACACACACACACACACACACACACACACACACACACACACATATACACACACAGAACTCTTCAGCTACACTTCCCTCATCATTACCCCGCATGCTGCTGTCTGCATGAAGTCTGCCTTTAAGCCCAGATACAGTAAAGAAGCGCAATATGTACCAGGATGATTAGTGACCCCAGGTCGTGATTTATTCTGGCTGAGACAATGTCTCTCTGATTGCACACTTTGACATCCTAGCATCACTGTCTGTTTACATGCTCACTTATATAGCTGGATAATCATGCACTGCTCATAAAGCACACAGCATGGTGTGTTTGTCATTTTTTCTACCTTTATTTGTTCAAAAAAGTATGTTTTTCTTTTTTACCTCTCTGTCCTGCTCCAGGACTCCAGGTCCAGGTTCCAGTTCCCAATATAAAGGGTTATACCTCGAACCATCAGTGAAAGGTTCCAGCCTGAACATCCTATGACAAGTTCTACAGAGAACCCTACTACGGTGTAATGGTTCCACTCGGAATACTCACCCATTTTATAAGGGTTTAACGTACAAACCTCTTGTTTTCCAAGGGTTCCACAAAGAACCATATTGTATTCAACAGATAAGACAAAAAACATCAGCCATCATTTTATCAGTGTTTACGTTGAGAAAATATCTTTTACCAACTACACTTTCAAAAGAACTTGAGGAACTCTTTCTTCCAAAAAGCGTTCTTTGGATGAAAAGGGTTCTTAAATGGAACCCCTAGTCTTACAAAGAACCCTGAATGAACACTTTCTTCCAAAAAGGGTGCTTCAGAAACAGGTGATACTGGTACCGCAGCCCTACAGGAGGACAACTCTTATTGCAGCTCTTATTTATAAGTGTGTACGAGAGCTGCAGAGTGTTAAAGGTGATTTTACCAGGCAGTGCATGGATTTAAACCATCTCTTGGTTTTAATTTGTATCATGGGCATGGGTGAGTTTCTGATTTCAGCCAAAATTTGGAGAAATCCCACAAAGTGATGCACAAGCAAACACATGTAAAACCACATGCATACTGACACTAAAGTAGCCATTTCCACAGTGAAGTCCTACACTCACAGTCAGGGTTATCAAGATGACTTTCATTGCAGCCTGCCCCGGACAAGTGTTAACAGTAATTGGCAGGTTGTTAAAGAGCTACTTAAGGTCAGGCAGCTAAGCAGTGGAACTTCAGTTCATTGTGATTTTCACCAGGAGGGAAGGACACAGAGCGATGAAGAGGCTGTGTCTTTTTTGAGAAAGAATTCTAGTAGAGATTTATTTCTTTTCCATTCCATCTTGCCACTCCTCCTCTCCCCTTTGTCACTAGATTAACTAATGTTTCAGATAGTTCAGCTCCTCTCCTCTCTGTGTGACCGCCCAACTGAAGCCGTTTTCATGGCTTATAAATTTTATAGAGAAATTTGTCCTAAC
Source organism: Lutjanus campechanus (assembly GCA_027495735.1). Taxonomy (NCBI): domain Eukaryota; kingdom Metazoa; phylum Chordata; class Actinopteri; order Lutjaniformes; family Lutjanidae; genus Lutjanus; species Lutjanus campechanus. Next base: position 21,251 of record JAJHUR010133526.1, on the reverse strand, counting down.
AGTCAGAGCAGCACTCGCTAATGACATCTACAGCAGGGAATGCCTGGTTTTCCCCGGAGGAGGAGGAGGAGGAAAGGGGTCACAGCCTGTTTTGGAGGAGAGGTAACTAAGTGATGGGGACTTGACAAAGGAATGCAGGGTGTATGTGTGAAGGTCAAAGGTTTCCCACCTGCTTAGTATGGCCGTGGTGCTGCGGTTGCTAATGAGCCTGCAATAAAATAGTGTTGAGCAGAGCTTAAATTAAGCATTTACTGCCTAGTGGGGGGGAAGCCAGAGTTTCTGTGGACGCAGCTTTTTTTTTCTCTGTTTGCAAGCATCCTGGCGTCCATGGCCCGACTCAAGCCTCAATTTTTATTTTTATTTTTTTCAGCAGGGGTGGCAGTGTTGAATTAAAAAATGGGGAAGACATTTCTGGCTTTTAAATGGCTGGCTGGTAAATTAACTTCATAATTTAATTAACTTAACATAATTGACTAAGTAAAAAAATCTGTAACAATCTATATATTGTTTAAGTATGTGTGATTAAGATTTAAGGATGTTTGCATTGTGAGTTCTTGATTTGACAATCAAACCTTTAACTGATGGAGATTACACTATATCAGACAACAAATTATTGATTTACTCCAGTATGTTTGGAATTGTGTAATATTTCTGTATTTTGAGGAGAATGTAGAGCACAGAAAGTGAAGCTAACAAAACAAGGTCAACTCACTAGCTGTTCTGGAGACTTTAAACTTTTCATGTAATCCTCCTCAGCAGATTGATTTGCCCAGAAAATGTAGAATTTCATTTTGTCCTGAGCACTTCTATAATCATTTAGTCAATTCTGACTTGAATGAATATAATAAAGTCCTTAAAGTGCTCAGATAAAATGGAAATCTAGATTATCTAGACATCTAGACATATGACGACTAACTGTGCCCCTGAAAGTCAAAGACTCGAATCATCAGTTGTGGACCGATCATTTAACTAAGATTCCTGAAGTCAAGCAGTCTTTTTTTCCCCATTGTCAGTCAGTGTGCATATAGTTTTATATTAGCTGGCAGACTTTTAAAAAGAAAATCCATTTGAAAATATGTGCTGGTGCTTAAACGAGGAGAGGCTGTGAAACAAGTGGTTGGTGAATCAATCAATCAATCAATCAATCAATCAATCAATCAATCAATCAATCAATCTATCTATCTATCTATCTATCTATCTATCTATCTATCTATCTATCTAGATCATGTGTAGAGGAAGATCATGTGATTTGATTGAAGACTCCTCAATGACTACTTTTTGAACCTTTTAGTGATATTGTTGCCAACTGCTCTTTCAAAGGTCAAAGGTGAAGCTGAAAGGGAGAACTTTCCAGAAAAGTACTTTTACTATTGGTATACTGTTACTATTACTATTAGTACTAGTACTATTAATAATTTCCATCATATTTTAGACATTTCAGAGAAGAATGTGTCCAGATCTGCTTTATGCAAAGTGCATTTTACTAAGGAGTGAAAGCCATAAACATTTACCTCAAAGAAAGAAGTCCAAGAGAGCATTCCTATCTCATCCCTAATCCAAGACTCATCTGCTTATCCTTAAGGCTGAGTCAGTTCATGATGGGAAAACTTTCCCAAGCAAGGTAGGGAGCGCCTTCTCACACTGGGCTCTTTTTCATAGTGTTGGTAAAAAAAAAAAATGAAATAAAAAAGCAGGCAAGAACAAAAGACAAAGATGCACAATTATCATGGTTGATGAAGACATCCAGTGTCTTTCTTTCTCTTTCTCAGAATCACAACATAGGAAATTCTCTAACTTTTACTGCCTGAAGGGCCAAATTAACTCATCTAATCTTCTAATCATCTAATCTTCAAACACTGTTTATTTTCTCAGCTCACAGCCGCCAATCAGTGTTGGCTAGCTTCATTCTGTTATAATGTGGTGGGTTTAAAATCTTTAGTTAACATTGTTGGAGCAGAGTGACGGCCTTAATTGCACAGGCTGTGGGATTAGTATGAATCACAGTTATATGGAGGAGCGTGAGTTTAAGCTCCGACTCATTGTCTTGCACTGACAGCGCCGGCCCATCCCTGTCAGCCTCAGGGCCAGCAACGCACAGGACGACCTGCCAGGAGTTTTGTGAACCCTAAACACTATGGATGTGCCGGTCCCATAGAAACCAAACTCACGGAGTAAATAGACTGGAGGTGATGTTTGACATGAGCAGGGAGAGCTCTTGTTTGGGGAAGATTTGGAGATCAGTCTCGCGTGTTTCCGATGTGCGTCCTCTCCGTGAAAGCCCGAGCGGTGTCTTGCTGATGTGTGAGGGTCTAGGCGGAGGAGACAGGGTTAGGTAATGGCTGGATATAAAACAATAGAGAGCAAAGACTGTGGAGAAATCTTATTATACTTGGCTTTGACAGCCAGGTTGCTGGTGCTGCGGCTGTGATCCATTGCGCAATTGATTTACAGCAAATACTTGAGGAGAAGGAGGAATCTCACACTGTGATTATCAGATCAGACACTGAAAACGTCAGCCACTTGTTCCAGTAATCCGCCTTTACTTTGAAAAGGAAACATCGCTCCATCAGTCAAACACATTTACACACCGTTCCCACTCATAGCGCTTCAATAAAAAAAACATTCTCTTATAAGTTAAAGCAGAGATTTTTGGTCTTCCTGCTGAGGAAACTGTAAATCCAGTTAGTTCCAATCATCAACACGCTCAGGATGGATCTTTTGCTATCATGCCACCTCATCCGTTCACACACGAGGTTCCTGAGATGATACGTCTCTGCCAACGCTGTCAGTTCAGGTTCCCTAAAGACTTATGTGTAATAGAAATGTACAAGATGCATTCACTGTCTCAACAATCTGGCAGAGTACGATCCTGTTAGACTGTATTATGTTGTCACACAGCGGAGCGTTGTTTGGACTCCACCGAAGTTTGCGTGGATCCAAGCATTGCACCGCTCCTAAAGCTGTCAGTCCCTCACGCTATTAAGACAGCTGCTCTTAGTGGGTATTGTTCAGTGGCGAGCTGTGGGGACCTGACAGGCCTGAGGAATCTTTTTTCACCCTAAAGAGCCTTTCACTGCTATAGCCCTGAATAGGACCTGCCAATGTCATCCTCCACCCATGGCATTTTTATGGCATAGCTGACATACACACAACGCACTCTGGCCGGGCTTCCTTTATTCCCGCACTGTATGTTGGCTGGTGTTTTCCCATACACATGAAGCGGAGGAGATCTTTTCCAGGCAGCACCACTTTATCTTGGAATTACTCACACAAACACTCACACAGAGACACACACACACTCACTCTTAAGAGCGATGGACGCACAAATAAAGACAGATGGGCAGAGAGAATCTCTCACGCAGGTGCACACGCTTTCACGCACACACACCTTCTCACGCACACACTGCTCTATACACACACCACTCAGACAAAAGAGCCTTGATTACTCAGCAAATGGATGCACCAGTGATCACAGGCCCTTTTACAAACTGGTCTATTATGCGGTCTCAGCGTGGGGTGGAAGTGTTGCAGGGGCCCGAGGCAGTGTAGCTGTTCAGTGCTGAAGGACCGTGTGTATGTGTATGCGCGCGCGTGTGTGTGTGTGTGTGTGTGTGTGTGTGTGTGTGTGAGGCTGAGAAGTGCTCCCATGCTGCGCTGCCTAACGAGAGGGCAGGTCAGCCATTAAATGGGCACTAATGCGGGAAATTGGAGGCCATTAGGCCTTTCTTTGTTGTTGTGCCTCTGTGTGGCTAGTTAGACTCTTGAAAAAGGAAAGGCCTTATTAGCCCCCACATGAAGACAGACAGTGAATATATGGGCCATTTAGCTCAGCATGGAGCAGGCCGGCCTGCTGCTGGAGGCTGCTGCGGAGTGTGAGGACGTGTGCATGAATGTAACGTACATTTGAAATGGTGTTAATGTGTCAAAGGCTTTCCAGCCACATTTGGGTTTTCAGTTTCTTTCTCAAAGTTTGCAGGTTGGCAGGACAGTAGGGAAATGCTCTTGTTAGGATTTTTGTGTAATCTCCTATACTAGAAACAGATAAGCTACTATAGCCTGTTTTATGCTGCTTCCAACAAGTTGCTTTCCGACATGTTCAGAACAAAAAAATGTTTCTCGTGGTTCAATGTTAATGGTGTTTTTGCCCAGTTGGAAGTGCTGGGCAGAAATTTACTTGTCTGAAGTAAATTTTTACTTTTGTTTACAAATTGTTTACCACAAAGACAAATGTTAATTGTCATGTTTAATCTAGGGCAGCAGTCTCTATAAAATGTGAGAAAACTGTGAAAAATCTCCATCTCAGTTTCTCATAGTCCAAGGCGATGCCTTTAAATGTCTTTAAATCAGTCCAAAACCCAATGATATTCAGTTTAATATGATAATAATCAGAAAAAAGCAGGAAATCTCCACACTTTTGCATGAAACAATACTTGAACAATTAATCCATTATACTGCAGTTTAAATAAATCAAATAAAAGTTTCTAACTTTATTTATTAAAGTTAAAAACTATAAAACATTTGATTTGATTAATTTGATTAATGCCCTTTCAGTAGTTTTATCAGTCTACTTGCAGCAAATATTTGTGTTCCTCTACTTTATCAAAAAAAAAGATGTCCATTTTAATCATATTTTTATGCATCTGGTACATTTCATCTCTATACAGTGCTGAGAAGTGACTTCTAGAGGGAGCTGTGTAGATATGAAGCCATGCTCTGCTCTGCTGGTATTTACTCTGCAGTCTACTGTAAATCCGTTGCTTAACATTAACCTTCGCTCTGCTGCTAATAGCTTCATGAGGGATCCCTGCTCTCTCTGAGGCACGGCGGTTCTCACAGCTCTTTAATTGCGTTGGTCCGATAATCAGACTACATTTTATCACCCACCGACAGAAACGTGCACCGTAGACTCTGTCTTCGCTGGGAATTGCATAATTTGACCAAATATGAGAAAACATCAGAGTGTTAAATTATGAAATAGAGAAAGGAGAAATAAATAAACAGCTTGACTGATGTGAAAAAAGGTCAGACAAGTGTGTCGAGGCTGCAGCCTGACAGGGAAATGGAATCTGTCCACTGGAAATCAGTCTTCACCGCATATTTAATCTGCCTTTGATAACCCTGCAGGATTTGATGAATATTCTGTGTGACTTCATCTCAATTAGCCAAGTCTCCTCGAGTCAGGCCTGGGATTTAACAAGCAGCGGGCTGATCTCTTTTCCGTGCTCTGTCCACCTCATCTTTTCTTTTCCCAGCCTTATCTCTCTCTATACTCTCCTTATTCTTTCTCTCATCCTCGGTACAGTAGTGTCTATGAGGGTTATTAAAAATACAGCGGCTGTGAGACATGGCCTTCTTTGGGAGCAGCTGAGATGCAGAGTTTAGGGTCCAGAGTTGGGGTCATTAGAGACCGAGTGAAGAGGGCTGGAGAGCTCACAGGGGGCTAAAGTGCTGCAGCTAATTGGCTGCAATAAAGGAATTAAATTAGCCCGATATAATCTCTGCAGTGGGCGCCTCAGCCTCCTTCTCTCTCGTCTTCCCACTCACCCATTCCCTCACTCCATCACCCCAGAGTTTCATGGCATTCCCAGGGTGCTCTGACCAGATCCACACACGCCGACAGACGTGTTGACCTTAAACTCCCCACACACTTCATACATCCTCCACGACACCAGCAGGACCTCTCCTTCCCACTCTTTTCTCTGGATGTTTCTCCCACCCTCTGTGCGCTCTGCAGCATTGTGTTTCAGTAAAAAACTGAAAAATGCTAATTGTTGCTTAAATGATCTGAAATTTAAATGGGTTACTTTGTGAGAGGTGTTTTGACATTTTGTTTGGTGATTTTAACAAATTCATCCTTGTTCATATTGCTATAATAAAAAGGAGTGCTCTGGAGTAGTAAACTACATGTGATTAAACTAGTTAAACTACATTTCGCTGTAGCTTGTTGGCAGTTTAACTACATTCATATTTGTGATTCAAATAGTTATATTACTTTTTTTCACCATTTTTGTATCGTTAACTTTTGACTAAGGAAAGATTACTGATCATGTGCTGTTAAACAAGAGTCTTTGTTCACAATGTTTTAGACCAGTGTTCAAGCTGCTCATACCGTCTTAAAAGGTGCAAGTTGACCTCTTTTAGTTGTTGAGATTGTACAAGTTGTATTTACAAAACTGACGAGTAAGACAGCACGGCCATTTTTAATTTACATTGTCTTATATCGACTTGTCTCATGTCGCTGCTTCTTGGCCAGGTCGTCATTGTGAATGAGAATTGATTCTCCATTGAATTAACACAGTTACACTGGTTACACTGGTTAAATAAAGGTAAAATAAACAAATAGAAAAAATAGACCAGTGCTCAAGTCTGTCAAATAGTCTAAAAAAGTGCAAGTTATATACTTATTATATATTATTATACAATATAATATAATATATAATATTATATTATATTATTAGTATTATCATTATTATTATTATTACATATTATTATATACTTGATTTACTTTTTGTTTTAGTGTTAGTCAGATAAATTCACATTTGAACAACATTCCTTGCCATTTATTCCCTGTAAAATGTCCAGATGTTTTTTGTGTAGGACAGGTTTAAGTTAAGGCTGGCAATATGCCTTATAAATAATATCTCAACATTTTTACACTATTCCGCAATAGCTGAAAATTCTGATGATCTTATCGACTGTCATGCATTAGGGCTCAGGGATATGTTAAAAAATCAATTTTGACTACATACCACATTATTGATATTGTGGCTATATTGCAGGGATTACTATTTGTGTTTTCAGAAAATGTTTAAAAAAACATTTTATAAATAATCATCAGTAATGGGGATATAATGACTAAGTGGGTAACGGCAAATAATAGAGCAGCTAGAACAGTGAAGTTCTTAAGATTATACACTTAACTGTAATGCAGCCTCTAAAACCAGGAAAAGACAACACTTACAGTATGCCATAGAATCTAAGACCTAACTTGTCTCATATCACATTATCAATATAATAATTTAAGTCTCAGGGGTAGTCCAAGAGGGCTTAACCTCAATTAAGTGGCATTTTTTCTTACATGTGACTTTTTTGTATATGTTTTGTTATAATTTGGTATCAGGTGTACATTGTCAGTTTGATCATTTCTACTGTTTTTAAGCAGCTTTAGTTGAAGTCTTGGGTTTGCTGCAGTTCCAGTACTTCTAGTGTGAAGTAATTAGGAGCTTGCAAAGCAGTGCTTTCAAAGTAGCTTCCCCAACACCAATTAAAAAAAAAGTATGGGTTTGTTTTTTGTCACAAAAGCATGATAAAAACCATATTAAAATGTATTGTCATCGCTAGTAGTGACCATGTTGCAAGTTTTATTTGTGTCATGGAATCCTTCTCAGATTATATGTATTTTCCCACGTAAAAAAAAAAAAATTAAAAATGTGTTGGAAACACCACAGACCAGCATTTAAGCACAAGGGGCTGGTTGCATATTGAAGGAAAAAAGGAGCACAGACTTCCTGCTTCCTGCTTCTCTATGAAGATAAATTGTGTTTAATATGTATGTTTATTCTTTCATACAGCAATTAAACATATTGTGGCAACAAATATTGAAAGACAAATGATTAGTTTGTTTAAATGGATTAATTGAGCTGGTAATAGAAAATGACAGAAAGTCGTAAATTAAAGAGCAACACAAAACACTGAGTTGAGTGCTTCATCTATCATCCCAATCCCTCAAATGCCCTCAATTAGCTCTCATTTTATTTGGAAATTCCCGCCTTTCTCATGCCAGTGTCTGAATCAACAAACACAGGCTGAAAAGCAGTATTGCTCTAATTTGTAAGAGGCTAAATAAACAGTGGTCTTGACTTATAAGTTGATTTGTAACAGGGAGAAAAATAGACAGAACATCCTGGTAACAGAGTGGCTGTAAATATTTCACATCACTCAGTGTTTTGGTTCAACAGTTATTATGGAGGCTTAAAAAATAATCATTCTTCATTTGTTTTGGGTGAAACAGTCATTATCAGATAGCAATGGGCAATTATTTCTTCATAGTGAAATTCCATCACATTTTCTTCATTCGTGTGGTCTGACGTCAGTCTAACAAGAATTAGCTGTCACCAAGGTGATGTTTTTAAATCATCCCTCCTTGAGAAAATATCAACAAGGAATTAATCTGGCCACAAAATGATTGTTTGTGATGTCTGCGTTCAAGAAGAAATCCCAGACATTAAAGGAGAATGCCACTGTTGTTTTTTGTCACTTTGTGCCAATTGTTGAAATGTTGGCCTGATACAGCACATACAGTAAAACTCTTTCCGGCTGATGTCTGTTTACAGTCAGCACAGTTATATAAATATCTGAGCTCATTTACCGTCATTCATTCTTAAGAAAACATTTTTTTTATTACAACAAACATCAAGGCAGAATTAAATCCAACCCTGCATTATCAGGATTTATTTTTTTTATTTTTTTTACTGCTTCTGCATCATGTTGCCTCCTGTCATCGGAGCTGGAGTCTAACTGAGCACATTTACACAAGTACTGTACAGTCAGTACTTGTATCCATTTCATGCCAATTTATGTTTCTATGCCACTACAATTTAGTTACTTTGCAAGATTTTCCATACAAAACATATAAAAAATATTTTTAACAGCTTTAGTTACAAATTATTTTATGTCAAGTCAAATTTTATTTACATAGCCCCAAAATCAGTACAACTACTCTCGTCCTTAGACGCTTGATTCATATATGGAAAAACTGGGCTCCCACTGCTAGGACCTTATAAATTAAAATTAAAAAACATGTGATGAGCGTGTAAAATATGATGAACCATTATAAATTAAACTACTCAACAATATGTAAAATAGTTAAACATTTGCTCTGCCTTAACCAGTTACAACAGTTAAATACTGCATAATGGTTAAGAATCATAAAGAATACAGAATGGAGAGAAACATAAATAAAATTCTATATATAAGTCAAGATATTAATGCTCAAAGGGGGGCATTTTCTGATTTGTGGACTTATTTCTGACACTTTAAGTGCATTTTTTGGTATTACTACTTTTAGTTAAGGGATTTTTCACCAGTGCTGTTCAATTACTTGATACCTGCATTAAGAACTGAAAGTCCCTGCCAAGAAATAATTTTTCACAACTGTGGTGTTTTTACAAACCTGTCAGTCAGATTTATTCCTTTTTATATCCAGAACAACAGACAGCTTATCTTTAATACCTGTTTATGTCTTTGAATTACCTTGTTGTTGGGAGGTGCTATCAAATAAACAAGCCTAGTAAATAATGATGAAAAAAGGAAGGACTTATGTTGCAGATTGGAAGACATTTAATGAACAAAATTGACACCCACAGCAGAAAAACTCAGTGATTTCCTTGTATTATTTCATGGTGTTTACTGTGCGTCTTGTGCCTGTGTGTCACATGATCACACACATCAATTGTGCACACACTGACTGGATCTCTGAAATGAATCCATGTGAGGTTTTGTGTTCGACACACATCTGATCCTGTGTTTGGCCACGTCAACCAGCAAAACCTCCCAAACTTTCCCGGCATGTGTGTTATGTTTCCCTATCGACCCCCAGAGAGGAAGAGACTGTGTGTGTGTGTGTGTGTGTGTGTGTGTGTGTGTGTGTGTGTGTGTGTGTGTGTGTGTGTGTGTGTGTGTGAAGCTGATAGAAAGAGGGGTGCCTTACAGACTGCCATGATTTAATTTAATGCACCATACCGTAGAGGGAGGTATCGAGTTGTTGCAGATATTTTGGGGCACAGTTTATAAAAACATTTGCAAAAATAAATCATATTGAATTTATACTTCTTTAAACTTTTTCTTCTAAATATTTCCCAACATCAATCATGGCAGAAGCAGAGGACACCCAATATTTTTTCATTTTCTCTTGAGGGGGTTTTAGAAGTTAATCTGATTACTTTTGGGAGCGCCTGCAGGATTAAAAGTAAACTGTTCATGTGTAGACTCCCCTCGGTGTTTGTTTAAAAGCAGGAGACAGAATAGCAGTGCTCCTGCCGCTCCCCTGCTTGCAGGCGCTGGTGTTGGGTTCTGGTTTTTCTTTCTTGTTTTGGGCTGCCGTCTCCTGAGAGCTGAGGAAAAATGACAGCAAAATCTTTGCCAGACCTCACAAAAAGACTGAAAATCTCTATTTGATGGACAGAGAAGACAATAATGTAGATATGTCAGCCACCCCTTTTAGAGTTTTCTGAGTTTCTGGGTTCTTTTTCCTTCATTCATGGGTTTAAATTTGGGGTAGTGAGCAGTCACAATAATCCAGCCTGTAGATTTAGCGTGAAAGTGGCAGAGATCAGTTGCTTGAGTGTCTCCTTAGAACAAATCAAGGCTGTGACCGACATCGCTCAATTACCAGGCTTATCGTTAAGTACGACGAGCTTAACCTCAACCTCCAGCTCCGTTGCTTGAATTTTCCCTCTAATTAGCCGAGGGAAGGCTGCCTCCAGTACGAGACTGAGGTCAGTTGATAGAGGCTGGGAACCACTCAAAGAAACTAATTAGCCGACTTTCCAAAACACACTCAGACGACTCGCTGAGGCCCCCGTGTTTCCGAGGATGTGCGGGAAACAGCAACGCCCGATAAACAAATCAGTTTCCTGTTAAATTCTGCAGTTGGAGGTTAAAACAGCAGCAAGACTGTTTTTTGTCATTTCAGATAGTTGTGGTGCACATTACAGGAGGTGGTGAAAAGCTTTGGGTAAGCTTAGCTTTATCCAGCTAATTCAATTACTCTTGTTTTAAAGGTATCAGTTCACACTTCTCTTTACTGCTCACCTGGGGGCGGTTACAGCCAACCACCAACACACTAATCCAGCCTGAAGCAGTTAATGTGATTGAAAACAGGCCCAACATTTTAGGGTGTCCTATAAGGGAAAAGTTGTCTTTGTTAACATGAATTAGCAAAATAAGATTTCAGCACATGAAATTATAAACCAAAGTGTGATCATATTTTCTTTCATTTCTGCATTCTTCCTGACATTTATATAAATATATTTACTGCTTATGTGAAACCATTTATTGTTCTCATAATAGTGAAATGTTGAATAACAGGAAGCTGGAGAAAACTTGTCTTTCAAGTGTACCTGGTGCGCTTGGCAAGTTTGTGTGTGTGTGTTCGTGTGAATGGCAGCAGTAGCTTTTGTTTGCTGTGAAGGTGTGTGAGCTGATTGCTTGGCTGAAATAAACTACAGCTCAGCTTTTGTGTCTCCATTGAAGGCCAGAAACCCTGAATCCTGCTGGCTGTAAAGAGTAGCCTTGAGGAAAGTTGTGTACTTGTGTGTGTGCGTGTGTGTGTGTGTGTGTGTGTGTGTGTGTGTGTGCGTGCAGCAATGGTCCTCCTTGCCATTATTTAGCTCTGTTATCACTGCAGCCCTCCTGAAACGAGATGGCAGGTATTTCAGCAACAACAGAGAACAGTGTTTCCTGAATGCCCAAGTTTCTTTTAGGAAAATGAAACAGCTGAAATCTCCACTTCCACCTCAGTGTAGTGCTACATTCTTCATATTTGCAAACAATGCTTTTTTTAGACTAGCTTTAACTAAATTCTCTGCTCTGTTTTTGTGTGTTTTTAGCCTTTATTGAATACGATGAATGACCTTAATGGTTTCTTGTGGCTGACATGTTTTATGTCAGTGTAGTCCAGTTTAATTGTGCCTCAACAATAAAAGAAAAAAACCCCACAGCTGCATCAGCTTCAGTATACTGCACATGCACATTACAAGAATTTAAATGAAACTGTATCACTGTATCATGGTTTTTATGACAGAGAGGATGTGGTGCTGTTTAAATGAGCAGATGCTGTTGTTATGACTCAAAAAAATTGAAAAATACTCATCTGTGAACAGAACACCCCCTGCACAGCCAGTGTTAGCAATCAGGAACTAGTCGGTTGCAGGAACATCTTAGTCGATGATCAAAACAAATCACAGCACAGTGAAATGACTTTGCTGTGATTTTATTGTTAGCAAACAGTGTGTCTTGCCTGTAGCTTTTTCAGGTTCGCTCAGCAAAATTTCATGTACACTCGCAAGTGTGACAAATACATATGGGTCACATGACTAATCATCACAGGTTCTCCACAAGTAACTTGGGCTCTCAGGGGAGATGAACCAACAGGTCTCCTGGCTCTTACCCTTCCTGTTCAGTGGGGTAGAGAGACAGCTGTACAACTGAGTCACTTAGTTTTTATGGGACTTAATTTTCTAAAAGTTACAGTTATGTCAAATCCACAGCATGCTTTTTGCCATGTGATATTATTGTCATTTTTTTTGAAAATTGTTCATTTTTGAAAAAATCTTGAAACACATTGAAAAAAAAAGAAGACTGTGATAATTAGTGATGTGACCCATACGTATTTATCACACCTGTGAGTGCTCATGTGATTTTGGTGAGCAAACCTGATGAAGCTACAGGTGAAACATGCTGTTCGCTCCTAAAGAAGTCACAGTAAAGGAATGTCTGTGTGCGGTGGTTTGTTTTGATTGTGATACTGACTGTGTTTTGACTCACAGATTTCCTGCCAGGAGTGAATTTATCAAACTGCTTTTGCCCTCATGGCTTGATCGTGTTTCCACAACACAACAAACTGAAAAGTAGAAACAAACTGGCATTCATAACTTTAAAAAAAATCAAATACATGAGAATGTGTTTGTGGTTGATAAAAACCCAACCCAACCGTCTAGTGTGAACTGTGAAATTCAGTCGACTAACCAATTCTAATGATATTTAAAATTCAATTCATATCATAACACACATGAGAATAAGTGGTGTCAGATTGATAAACATGGCACATTAAAATTAGGTAATGCTGAATCTGATGCAGGTTTACACTGTAAATAGCAGTTCTTGATGAAAGAAAAGTGTGAGAACAGAGAGTCACTGAGATATTTGATCACGTCTGATAATGTTATCGAAACACAAGTTGATTGATGGGGAATAATGAAACTGGTAACTCGACATGAATGGATAACTCTAAGATTTCTGAATGACAAGCGGTTGTTTTATAGCGCAGCAGGAAACCTGATAAGCGCACGCCAAACCACATATTGGCTTACAAATCTTCAATAGTTTTTAATTAAATTTGGCTTAAAATGTGATGATGTAATCTTTGCTCATGAAACACTTGAAATTGTCCCAGCAAAAACAGTCTCCTACATTTTTTTCAGTGTAAGGGATATAGTGTGAACAAGCTCACATCATGCTCAGTGTCGGTGAGTTAAGATAAAGTGCCTCTCACTCGTCCCCATTATCTGACATAATACCTGATGAAGCATGATACCGTCAGACACAATGTGGTGTCCTGCCCCACACCTTCACATCCAGCTTGTGTACTGTCACTTCTTCAATAACCAACATGCCTCCCAGGACAGCAGCGTTATTCTCACCGGGGCACTGAAGTCCAGGGGGCTAGAATTCCCCTGTCTTCATTTAGAGAGAGTGTGAAACAATCTTTGTAGTGTAACAGAGACGTGTCTGCGGGTCTGAGGTCTGCCGTACCCGTCTCCACAGTGATACCTGTTACCTACAGGCAGGCTCAGAGATAGCTTTCACCAATGTGTGGCCTAGAGAGGCTGAACCTGCCCTTGGGCGTTTACAGGCTGGATTGACAGCCAGCTGAGGTTTTTCAACACAGTGACACAGATCATTTCAGACGGGGCTGGCTGGATTTTGGAGGCCCTATAAATTATCCACACTTTGTTCATTAGTTATTTTAGCTACTGTATCAGTGTTTTCATGCAGCATTAAAGTTGTTTTGATTTTCAATGGGTCAAACTGAACATAGCCACAAAAATTTTAACCTGGCAAGAAAGTAATGAATGTGTTATTCATTTTTAGCTAAAACTTTTTTATTTTTGCTATATACTTCTTAGCTAACCTGTGTTACCGTGGTTCAAAATTTGAGGGGCAGGTATTTCATCATTTTAGGAGCAGGGCCATGGGCTTTGGTGTTGTCAAGTTTTTTAGCGCACAAAGGCCAAATGCCAGGGCAGCAATCAAATAAAACAATGATTATAAATCCACGGAAATAATTGATTTAGCTTAGGGATGAGGGCTGATTTTATTTGTTTATACCATATATACTGTTTTTAGATACTATGGCAAAATGACGACTTGGTATGTTAGTCATAGATGATTTTTTTTATCATGTTGGCAGAAATAGGCTACCAGAGGGAGAGACAGTGTCTGGATAGCAGCGCCATGAAAATACAGACATTTCATAGGAGACAAGTGTATATAACATGGATCTAGTTTGTTAACAGAGACTCCACTCTGCAGTGTAAATCACAGAATTGTAGAGTAACATCAGGCTTCATGATCAAAGAAAGTTTATATCATGTCATTGACACATCTGTCCATATTTTCACTCTCCGTTTGTCGCAGTCTGTCAAATGAGCATTTTCTCCCTCTCTCTCTTTTCTCTCTCTGCTGTGAATCTACATCACACTGATTTCAGAGCTGTAGAATTTAAGTCTTATCAGCTGATATCTGTGGCTAAAATAAATGCCAGTTCAGTCACTAAATTTCTATGAATGAAAGAACTTTATCCCTCAGATCTCAACAGTTTTGAACACACACACACACACGCATGGTTTGTGGCTATGAGTGAGCTTTAGGGGTTTTCCAGTGGAGCCAGGAAGCAAAGAATCTTCTCTGCTGTATGAAAGGCAACAATGTGAGTCATGCACAAGTGTAAATCTAGCTGAAGACAACAATGAAAGCATCAGATCTGTGTCACTTCAAGGAAATGATCCAGTCAGGTGACTCCACAAGACACACAGGAGTAAAGTCACCTAAATTTACTCAATGTTACACACATCTTATTTTCCCAGAAAATCTAATGGAACTATCATCATCTTGTGGCATTATACTAAAGGTCTTGATTTTTTCATTTCAGTCATTACACACTGAGGCTGAAGACCAACAGTGTGAAGCAGTGAGCTGAGACACATCACTAATTAAACCCCTGCTGTCCTGCGGGAAAGACAGAAAGCGAAGTCACAAGTGATAAGGCACAGAGCTGCTAATGTGTGTGTGTACAGTGTGTGTATTTTAGAAAAGATATTGTAATTAGGTCCTTGGAGTGGAGAGAAGGAGTCTCGGGGGTCCCAAACAGACACACACATCCAGAAACTCTCTCTCGCACACACACACACCAGTGAGAAGCAAGGTTGATGCTGAGGCTGAAGTGAGCGCTGATGTCTACTGCCATTATGATGAAAAGAGCTGTGTGAAGAGGTGGTGCAGAAAAACACGGACAGATGAACCAACCAGGGGACCCCAATTGGACCCAGATAACCCCGTTTCACATACACACACATAAAGTACAGTATGTACCCACACACAGTAGAGCCACAAACTGTATCAGAAGTGCTGCTGTTAATAATGCATGAGCGTGTCTGTGGTGGTGGTGGTGGTGGTGGAGGACCGGTGTCTCGGACGGCCGGCCTTAATGAAGTTGGGCATGTCTGCCTCACTCCGCTGCCAGAGAGTCATGAATAAACATCAGCCGGCTAATTAAACTCAGTGCTGGCAACTGTACTCATCAGTAAACAAGCGGCAGTGAGGGGTCTCGCACACACTCACATGGGTTTTGCAGGGAACGGAGGAATGGTAATACCAGGCCTTCACTTTCTGCTTAGTACAGTTTGGACTCTTGAGAGCAGGAGAGGACCTTGAAGAAATGAGCGAGGAAAAGAAAAAGGGACTGAGTAGTGGAGAAGTATTAAAGTAGTAGTAAAGCAGTAGTAGAGTAAGAGACAGAAAAAGACAACTGAGGAGAAGTAGAAAAAGGATGCAGTGTTTGACCTCATTAATGGATAAATTTAAACTCATCTTCCCTCTGGTGGTTCTGCATCAAGTCAGATTCCTGTCACACAAAAAGAAAAGAACCTGGAAATAACGATAATATACTACATTCACAGAAAATACAACATGACATAGACATTGGAAAAGTTGTTTTTCTTCTCAGTAAGTCATTAGTAAACGCTCAGAAGTGAGATTAACCAAATCATGATTTCATGCGACTACAGATAAACTTTAAAAAGGTTTAAGAATGATGGCAGTTTCCACTGCAGAAGTCATTATATTTACATGCTATAGGATGTCATCACATGTTATCACTTATGTGCAATGTTGAGAAGGTTACTTTTGAAATGTAAGATGTTACAGATTACTAGTTACCCTGGTAAAATGTAATAAGCTATGTAATTATTTGCTAAATGTAACGTATTACTTGATTACTTTTTAATTACCTCTCTAACAAATGTTTAGGTTGGCCAATAAAGTTGACAGTCCTGAACAGATAAATTTAAACCAAGTAGTGCATTTCTCACGACATGACAAGCTTTACACGACACATTAATGTAGGATCACTTTTCTGATCTCATGAGGAAAATATTGCAGGATTTCCAGCACTCAAAGGCACTCCTCTCCAAAGACATGGCCACCCGCCTTGACGTGGTCGGCTGGTCATGGACACTGCAGACTGGTTGCCCAGAACAATACACATTAATTTGATTGACAGACAAGAGCTGAGACAAGAAAACCAGTCAAAAACAATGCTCAGAATTTGAGTGCATGCTGCCCAATGAATGAAGCCTGTCTAAGTATAAAGGCAGCTCTCTGCCCTTTTTTTACTGAAAAGAATATATTCGGATGTAACCCCTTTTGTAATCACCAACATTTAAATTAGTAACCTCAATTTAATAACATATGTTTTCTCATTAAATCTAACATATTACAATTGGATTTATTTTGTGATTTAATTAAATGTTACTAGTTACTCCCCAATACAACATGCATGTCGGGAAGTATTATTACTTACTGATTTAAAGGCATTATTTTTCATTCATGTCAGTTCAATAATAAGGAACAGAATATACTCTAAGGAACAGGACAGTATGAAACATGGTTGCCTTTGAAGGCAACACCCAGAGGATTTTCAGCTCTCAAAAAGGGTTACATGCATACATACCTGCTCTCCTCACCACATGCTTTTTGGTCATTTGCACAAACCTGCCACCTATTTAACTAGTTTGTTGTCAATAACTGGCACAAATTCTGCTGTGTTTGTTTTTCCCTAGTTTAACCTTTTCACTTCCCCTTTTTTCTCCTCCACAGCCTGTAACTGCAACCTTCATGCTCGAAGGTGTCGTTTCAACATGGAGCTGTACAAACTGTCAGGGAGGAAGAGTGGAGGAGTCTGCCTCAACTGTCGCCACAACACAGCTGGACGCCACTGCCACTACTGCAAGGAGGGCTACTACAGGGACCTGTCCAAACCAATCTCACACAGGAAAGCCTGCAAAGGTACAGTGCTCTTGTCCTGTTTTTTTCTTTTCTGTGAGCAGTCATTTGGCTTTTATAGAAAACTTTAAGACTAATTTTGCAGCAACGAGAGTGGATTTCTCTAAAATTTCAATTGCTCTTCAAGCTAAGATAGTAGAGGAAAAATCTCATGTTTACATACTCACTACTGAGATTATTTAGGTCTGATAGGAAACAATTTTAGATGAATTACAGGAAGTGGGGGAAGCCAGCAGTCTTTTCATTCCTGAGCCTGTCTCGCCCTCATCTCTCTCTGTCAGCGGAGATGAGTTGGGGGTCTGCTGGGATTGTGGAGGTCGTGGTGGTATGGGTGGGTCGGACTGGGTGTTCCCTCATCGACAGCTGAGTTATTTGGCTTCGTTCGAAGGGGAGGAGGGGAACGAGGGGATGACAGGACAAGCAAAACAAACAGAGCTGAGGTGTGAAGTGATCCACCGGTGCAGGTCAAAGACAAATGAGAACGCAGGAAGATCGGTGGAAGGAGCTGCAGGACGGAGAGAAAAGGAAAGGAGGAGACAATAGTCAGGCTGGCAAGAGAGTGAAAGATGGGAGGGAGGAAGGGAGAGAAGAAGAGGAAGACAAGAGGAACACGCCCCCACGCAGGTGTGCTGGTACTAAGTGCTGGATGAATCGCCTGCCATCAGCCCTCACCATAGCTAATAAGGGTCAAAGAAAGAGAGGAGGAGGAGGAGGAGGAGGAGGAGGGTGATTGAAAAGAGAGAGGGTATGTTTTCTCACCTCTTCTATAGCTGCAGGGAAAGATAACAGGAGCTGAATCCCTGTGCAAACAAGTCCAGAGACACCTCTGAGTCACTCCACATAGATCCAGCTCGCACACACATACACAGAAATACACATACCTGTTTGAGGGTCTCAGTGCTCATGTCCAAAAGGCAGCCTGTGAAGAAATATTAGCTGTCTGCTGACAGTTTAAGCCAGAGTTTTCTCATATCATTCAGCAGGGAGTAAATAAATAAATTGAGCGATCCGTCAGTTTGACAGAAGGCATTTATGAAGAGTAAAACATCTGCAAAAGAATCAGACAAGACAGTGATTTGCAAAGATTTAATTTATTCAGCTGCACTAATGAGTAGGGCTGTGACTAACAATCATTTTCATTATCGATTAATCTGTCGATCATTTTCTCTTTATTGATTAATTGTTTGTTCCAGTAAATGGAAAATGTTGATTACTGTTCCAAGAGGCGTCCTCAAATGTCCTGTTTTGTCCACAACCCAAAGACACTCAGTTTACTGTCGAAGAGGACTAAAAAAAACCAGAAAATATTCACACTTGAGACGCTGAAA
Organism: Lutjanus campechanus; assembly: GCA_027495735.1. Taxonomy (NCBI): domain Eukaryota; kingdom Metazoa; phylum Chordata; class Actinopteri; order Lutjaniformes; family Lutjanidae; genus Lutjanus; species Lutjanus campechanus. The sequence continues at coordinate 2,580 of JAJHUR010133526.1, read as the reverse complement.
TCAGAGAATTTGGACAATTTTATCTTTAAAAAAATAACTCAAAGGATCAATTATCAAAATAGTTGTTGATTAATTTAATACCTGACAGCTAATAGATTAATTAACTAATGGTTGCAGCTGTACTTATAATACAGTTGATACCACAAGGGCTGCACAGGTGATCAAAAGCTTATCAAAATCTAAATATGACCAAGTGCACAGTGTTGAGAGGGTTACTTTTAAAATGTATTCCACTACAGCTGATTGAAAACATGTTCTGAAATGTAATTTGTAACATATTCCATTAGATTACTCAAGTTTAGTCACACATTCTGAATACTTTGGATTACTTGTAGAATACTTCAAAATTGTCTTGCTGAACTCATTTTGTCTGGGTCTAGCTTGCTTTTGGAAATGACCTCACTTCAGAGATCCTTTTAATAGGCCTCACTAGGTTACATTTAGCAACTTTGAGACAGTAATTGTATTCACAATACTACCAATGTAAACTGTAATTATAGTGGAATACAGTTACTCATATTTTGTATTTTAAATACTGTATTCTGTTGCTTGTATTCCATTACTGTGAAAATGAAAAATTTGATGCAAAAATGTTCATTCCCGCTAATTATGAATCATATTGCAATTGCAATATCTGTCATAATATGATTTATTTTACCATATGAAGCCCTAGACAACACTGATACAAAAATGTTCTCAATAGTGGAATGGTGATCCTTCTGTTCCTAAGTTTCACCTTTTCCTTTTGCTAAAAGGACTTTTGCCATGATGATATGCTTCATGCTGCCCTACCAAAAACATTTATCAAACTAAATCAAAAGAAAGTCACACATGTTGCATTTAGTCTCATTAAATTCCTGGTATACAGTGGCCTTATCAAGCACATCTCATTCTCTGCATGAACATAAATTCATAACAAAAGCTTTCTGACAAATGCATCCATTTATTCACTCCTGCACTCCTAAACTGACATTAACACCTTTCCGTGGCTTTGGGCCCATTCTCCTGTCGTGCAGGAATGCAAACACACATTCATCACTATGGGACGTTGTGTATCATTAACCCCTATCCTCTGCTGTGTCTACCAGGCTAGCTAATTGTGGAGATTTAACCTCTCTCCTTTTTTTTGTTGTTTTTACAACTTTTTTTCATGTGTCCAAGACTTGATTCTTTCAGCATCCCATAACTCACTTTCATGGGGGTTTGTTTCTCTTAACAAGAGAAGTTAGATGCCTCAAGGTCCTGCTGTGCATTTCACCACAAAAATAAGATTTGTTAAATCTGTTTACTTACAGAAAAAAAGATACAGTTTACAGTATACAGTAGGCAAATATTAATGTTGAGCATAAAAGCATAATAGCAGTTGCAAGTTAGGAAGATGTGTTCCAAAATACAGTGTTTTATATTCATGTCTAGT